>JBBPKY010000851.1:0-12898 GCA_038089495.1 Xerocomellus dryophilus
CCGGGCTCATCGTGGTGTAGGAACGCCGATATGTATTTGATTATCGCCACGCTATCAATGGTAAAGGGGAAATGAAGAGAGCCAATCAACCACATCGTGACGCTATTCCTGCGTGTTCGCCTTGATCACGGTGCTTCCAACCATCCTGTGCGTTTACATAAAAACGCATGCTGGAATGGTTCGACGAACGGCGAATTTGAAGACGGTCGGTGTTCCTTGTCTTGGCTACAGAGCGTTTAATTAATGGATAAGGCGGCGAGAAGAAACTTCTCCGGTATTGGTTAGACTGGGCGCCCCGGAAGAACGAGGGCTCAAACTTAATTTTGCTCCCTAGTTTGGAGCCACCCTGGGCGTAACGCTAATACGAGGCCGAACTGGCATCCGAACACGCGATAAAGGCTAGTACGTCGATGCCGACTTGGGATGAAGCTGTTATTTTCGGATTCCCACGTTGACGTCCAGCAAAAGGGTATATAGCGGGAGGGAGCCGAACCAGCCTTGGTAACTGGTGACTCGAAAGACAACAAGAGTAATGGCTGCCTCCCCATTCGTCGTATTTGGATACGGATCTCTCATCTTCAAGGTGGGTCTTTCCTGGGCAGTCCTTGAACAAGCTGAATCGAGGACTCGGCGGTCAACAGCCTCCTCCGCATGTGATATCTCAGGGTAAGTCCGCCCTTTTCTCCCTGGTACATGCTCGACCCAACGTCACCTTAGTCCCCGGCTTCTTGAAAGGGTTCGTCCGCCGCTTTGCTTTGAAATCGCACGACCATCGAGGGACACTAGAGGTGGGTCCACTTACACCCACAGCCTCGGGACTATCTGGTGACGACGCTCTCCCACCCCAAGAGTCCAGGTCGTGTGGTGACGATCATTCACAAAGAAGACTGGAATCGAATGTGTGCATCTGTGCGTGTCTTTTACCCTTTCCGGAAAAAAGCAGATTGGCTAATGTACGCATGCATCTGCTTGCTTACTGCTCTCGTGTTGGCATCGAACAGGATGCGTTTCCGGAAGAGGACATCGTGTGGGGTGAGTACACCTCCCCGCGTGTACGACGATGTTGGACGTACTTAGCATGGCGGGCGAGCAGGCGTTGCATTTACCATAGACCCGGCGCACGTCGCCGAAGTGCGTGACAACCTAGGTGCGTCTCACCCCCATCTTTTGGATCTCGAGCCAACGGCTCCCCGTCGTAGACAACCGAGAAACGGTGCGTTCCCTGCCCATTCCCCTCCTCGCAGCACTACCTCACGTGTGGCAGGACTACACGGTAGAAACGCTGGACGTATATACCACGGAGAACGGGATGGAGAAAGTCATCATAAGCCAAGCTTGTGTAGGTGACCTCCATCGGGACGCGTGATAGCATGACATCCATACCCTGCAGTGCTATATCAGCCGACCGGACAATCCCTCTTTTGGTACGTCCAACCCTACGTTTCCCCTGTCAGCGCCGCTAAGGATGTTCGACTGTCCGCACGCAGTCCACTCTGAACCCCTAGATGCCCTCGCGGCGCATATCTGGCGCTCGGTCGGTCCCTCGGGTCGTAACAAGGCACGTGTCCTCCTTATTCTCGAGCGTCCCTCCGTCCTCGGCCTTGTCGTTGCCCACTCCAACCCACCTCGCGCGCGAAAGGAACGACGCGCTGATCTCGTACGCATGCACAGGACTATCTCTATCAACTTGCGGAGAGCATGCGAGCGCTCGCACCGGCGTCGTACGACGCGCACCTGTTTACGCTCGAGGTAGGTCGCGCTGTTTCCTCTCTTTCCGAGTCTCGCCTTTGTGTCATTTGTTCCCTCCCGTCCATGGCGATCACTTCCACCCCTTCCTACCTCCCTCGTGCCTTGTCCCTTTGATGGTCCCTTTCAACGGACTCGTACGGACGCTGACACGCCCTTTTTGATCGTCGTGCTCGTGTCGCAGAACAAGATCAGACAGCTCGACAAGGAACGCGGGGAGATCTTGTGTTATTGATGATCCCCGAGAGCTTGCACAGCGTAGGGCCGACGTATCGTATGTTTGTTGCTACTGTATCCAGAGTCTCGACGACCTTCCCTGTTCTGGTTGCCATCTATTACTTGCCATGGATCGTATGCTCCCCGACTCAGATCCGCGAAGTTGCTCGCCAAAAGTTTATCATGTGCATAAACAACAATCTCTAAACATGTACAACATGTATCGAACATCTACAACACGCGACCATCCGACCACTCGACCCAGACCTCCAGAAATCAACACAAAGGAAGGGTTTTCCAAAAATTGCTGAGAGCTAAAAGCTGACAGACGGGTTCGGATGTGTAATTTGCAATCAGCAAAAGACTGTGCCTCGGTAAAGACCTCACTGGCGACAGTACATGCCCGAGCACAAGAGATGGGGAAAAAAAATTCGCAAGGGCTGGGGCGTGATATAGGGTCGTGGGTGCGCGCACGGACCGTGTGTACTGATATGGAAACTGATACATGCTCAATCGGGTAATGTACACGCACGAGGGTTAGGGCGCCCACGTATATGCCTACTCACACACGACCCCCCACCCATCGTACTCCTCCCTCCCCTCTTGCACCGCCAAAATCTTCTCTCTGAGCGCTCTCCCGACGGGGCCCAGTCCGTTGGGGTCAGACGGGTACGTCGGCACCCGAACCACAACACGCCCGTCGAACCCGATCTGGTGTGCAGCGGCGACGATCGCGGCAGTTCCGACGCAGAGAATTTCGAGGAGCGTCCCAGAGGCGGACCAGCGTTCGAGGTCGAAGAGGGAAAAGGTGCGTTCGGCGGGGTGGAGGGTGCCTCGGGCGGCGGAAGAGCTAGGGCAGACGGACGCGCAAAAAGCAGGGTCCGAGGCGAGGGCGAGACACGACGCGCGCGTGACGCCGGGCAAGATCGTTCCGTCCAGCGGGGGTGTGAGGACGTCCAAACCTACGGTATGCCCATCCACGTCGTCAGCCTACGCCCCTTCTCGGGAAATGACACGCACCGTCTCCGTCCGCGCGCTTGAGCACGACGAAGATGTTCATTATGCCCGCTTCGGCCACTTGCCGCTCCTCGCCAAACAGCCACAGCACCTGGTCGTAGCCCTGTGCGGCCGCCTCTCGCAGGGGGAGGAACCCCGGGGCGTAGTTGCCGCTGACTTTGTCTCCGCCGGTGCCGCCTGGCCATGCGCGCACGGCGTTGTTGGCGGCGAGCAGGGAGATGGGGCGTTGGAAGTAGGGTCCGCAGGGGCAGGCGAGAATGTAGAGGAGAGCGTGGTCGGAGGCGACGGCGCCGAGTGCTGAGACCGCCACGATCAGCGTCACGTGGAGCGAGGCGGGACGAGACGTACCTGGTCGCGTGCCGATGACGGTCGGGCGGAGGTAGAGACTGTGGCCTGAGAGTGTGGGGATCCATCGTTTGTCGGTCTGGACGAGGCGTTTGATGAGGTCGAGGACGGCGTCGCCGTCGATGGGCTGTCATGCAGTGAAGGAAAGATGGGGACAGAGGAGCAACCCGACTCACAGGAAGGGCCAACCGCGCCATGGAGCGCTCCAAGCGGCGCATGTTTAGATCGGGGCGGAACAGTCGCGCTTTGCCGTCGGGTCCAAGGTAGGCCTACATGCGCGTCAACTGCGTCGATCCACGGGAATTGGACGACGCACCTTCATACCCTCGAACACGTTGGAGGCGTATTGGAAGCAGGACGAGGCAGGGTCGAGCGTGAGCGGTGCGTAGGGTTTGATTTCAGGCGGTGACCATCCGGAGGCGGGATGGAACGAAGTGATGGCCATGTGATCGCTGAAGTTCTGTTGCAGTCCCAAAGTCACCGTCAGCGCGCCGTGATCGAGAGTGGACGTCGATGCGTAAGTATCCGAGTCACGATCATATCTACCCGGGGCACTCACCGCGCCAAACGCATGCGCCGCGAGGTCTGGAAGGGGTTTTGGCGCGTCGGTCAGCCTGATCGTCAGCTTGGAGATCTGACGGGCGTCAGTAGCTGATCTCGCGATTGAATGCGTGCACGCACATTCAGTTGCGCGAGTCCAGCCTCGGGTTCTTCGCGCTCGCTTGCGCACGTTTTGTATGGCATTTCCTCGATCGTCATGGCTCGGAGTGTCACACAGACCAAGATTCTGGGTTCTCTCTTTTTACCTCGCTGCGTCGAGTCATTTTGGAGTCATTCTCGTGTTTACGTGTAACTACGTCCGACGGCAACGGGTGATTGAATAGCAGAAGGTTTGTTTTTGGTGACGACAGGACGTGAGAACGTGTCGGCCGAGATCGACAATAATGATTCGGATGAGACGGTATCAAGTACTCGTAGTAGCCTCCTCCACCGATACCAGCCTCAACACGGCTACACTCTCGACGTGCGCCGTCTGCGGGAACAAATCGAACCCCCTCAGACTCTCCAACACGTACCTCTGCCTCGGCATGCCTTGCTCCGGTCCACCCACGCCCGCCTCCTCGGAGCGCCTCACGATCATGCCCACGTCCCTCGCCTGCGTATGCACGTTGCAGCTCACGTAGACCACCATCCCTGGGCCAAACGCCAAGAGCTGTTCCACGAAGCGCGCGTCGCACCCCTTGCGCGGGGGATCGATGATCACCGCCGTTCTGTGGCGCGGAAAGTGTTGTACGGTCGCAAAGATGTCCGAGGCGTCGCCGGCGAGAAACGTGCATCGGTCTGGGGGGAGGTTGTTCAGTTGGGCGTTGGCGGTGGCGGAGCGGATGGCGTCGGTGGCGAGTTCGATGCCGGCGACGGTGTGGAAGTGGGGGGAGAGGAGGACGGAGAAGAGGCCGCTGCCGCAGTAGGCGTCGACGAGGTGCGTCGGTGACGTGTCGTCTGTCTTTGCCTCTGCGGCTGTGGAGACGGGAAAGATGGCGTCCCGGACGTAGTTTGTGAGCGGGACGAGGATGGCGTTGTTGTTTTGGAAAAATGCGTGTCCGGGGAACTCGAAGAACGTGTCGCCGACGCGTTCGCGCACGGTCGCTTTGTGGTCGGTGATGCAGACGTGTTGGGCGGGGTCGTCTGGCGTAGAGGGGTCGATGGGGGTGGACCGATCGAGGGAGTCGCGGAGGAGGAGGGAGACGCCTTTTTTGTAGGACCATATGTTTCTGGTGCGAGTCAGCGCCAGAGGGAGGTAGAGGTGGCGTCGCTTACTGGATGATGTTCTCACGAATCGGATGGAGGGCTTGGTTAAGTACTGGGGTGGCGATGGGACATTCCTTGCACGAGGTGAGGGGACGGTGTGGAGTGGAGAAGAGGACGGACCTCGATGTCGATCACAGTCTTCTTTCCGATCTCGTTGAAGCCGATTTTCAGCCAGTCGGGCTTTGGGGTGGTGGGGGGAGGATCTGCGCGCGCTTTCTTTGGCGGAGCCTCGAAGTGGGGGGTTATCTTTGTGCGGTAGTGATATTGTTTTGGGGAGCCGATGGTGGGGAGGACAGCCGGCACTGCGGATGGGTGGAGGGACGAAAAGTTGTGGTATGCCTTGACGACGACGTCGCGTTTGATCTCGAGCTGCGTGTCATAGGAGAGCATCTGGGCGCGATGAGCACAGGATCGATCGATGGGCGACGACGCACTTGGTACTGGCAGCCGGAGCACTTGCCAAAGTATTTGCACTGGACCCTGCGCTCGTCGCGCAGATCGGGGTTGGGGTCGACGACGGCGACGAGGTCGGCAAAGGAGTGGAGACGTGCGCTGCGGTACACGCGCACGCGCACACGCTCGCCGGGGAGGGCAAAGGGGGCGACGATGACCCAGGCTGCGCGGGGTGCCGGGCCGAGTGCGAGCGCCTCGCCGTGGGCGGAGAGCCGGTCGACGACGACCTCGATCTCCTCCCGGAAGTGGAAAGGCGCATCCCAGTCGGTCGCGCGCTGCTCTGCGCTGTGCACGGTCTCCGCGCCGAGGAGCGCCCGGACGTCGTGCCAGAGCACGTCGTCGTGCGAGTACGGCTCGACGGCCCGCCGCCGCGCGATCCGGGGCCGCTTCTTCTCTCTGACGTTGCGCTCGGGGGAGGGCAGCGGCCTCGACATGGCCACCGGACGGACAAATCGGCGCAACAAGGACACCAGCATTGCTCACGTGCTCGCCCGCCTAATCTGGTATATGAGTTCGGATCGAAACCCCGACCAGCTTAGCCAGTCACCAAGTCATGCTCCTGCATATCCTGACCCATGGCTCGTCAAAAACGATACAAGAACCAGTCGGGTCTCCCGAATTCATGGCAAAGATCGCCATCAGCGCCGTCCTCGTCCTCGCAGGCGGCGTCTTTGCTGGGTGCGCACCTCCTCTTTACCGCAGACACACCCTGACCTCGCATCAGCCTTACCCTCGGTCTCATGGGCCTCGACGAACTCCATCTTCGCGTCCTCGCCACCTCCTCCGAAGACATGGTCGAAAAGAAAAACGCACAAAAAGGTGCCTTGCCCCGTTTCTCTCTTCACACCGTTACTCATCCTCCCAGTCTTGCATCTCATGCACAAGGGACGCCATTGGGTCCTCGTCGTCAGTGCTTTCCCGTCTCTCTCTCTCTTTCTCTCTCTGCTCACACTTTCGAATAGGTCCTCCTCCTTGCCAACGTCGTCCGTACACATTTCGCTTCCCTTTCGCCCCCGTCCTTACGCCTCTCCCAGATCATCAACGAAAGTTTACCCATCTTCTTGGACGGTGCCGTAAGTATCACCTGCCCTCATACCTCAGACGTAAATTGTGTATCCTCAGATTGGTGGTGGTATTGCGGCGGTCGCCATATCCACGACCGCAATTGGTACGACTTGATTACATTTTTGATTGTTACCTCATTCTGGATTCCCATTAGTTATCTTTGGGTACGTATAGTCACCGGCTCCCCCTTGTCTCACCCAACGACCGTGCTACACTTGACAGCGAGTACGTCTTTCCCTCTTCTATCTCGCCTAGGACTCTCTCGACTCTTTACTAGGATCATCCCACAAGCACTCAGCGTCAGATATGGCCTCGCAATTGGCGCCCGTTGCGCCCCTTTTGTTCTCTGTCTTATGTACTTGTTTGGTACGTCGCTTCCTTTTCCCCTTCAAGCATGTTCGTACGAGGTTCTCGCCGCATTAGCCCCGGTCGCCTGGCCCATTGCCAAGCTTCTAGACCATGTCCTCGGCGCGAACGAGGCTCACACGTACAAGAAGGCGGAGCTCAAGTCGTTCCTCCAGTTCCATCGCACCGGAGAGGAGCCTCTCCGTGATGACGAAATCAGCATCCTCAACGGCGTCCTCGAACTCAACGCCAAAAACGTGGAAACCATCATGACCCCTATCAAGGTGTGACACGCGCTGTCGTGCGGTCGTGCAGGCTGAGACGTCCCGTGCTAGGACGTCGTGACTCTCTGTGTGGATACCATCCTGGATCACCCTACCGTGGACGCCATGCACGTCCATCCCTCTCGAGATAACGTTTCTTCTGACCGTCCAATCGATTTTCAGACTCAACAGCGGCTATTCGCGCATACCTATCCACGAACAAGGCGATCCACTCGCTTTCCGAGGGCTCCTCCTCGTCAAGAAGGTCTTTTTTCTTTTCTCAGTCATGACATGTCCTCGGAAGATACTCACGATTCACACTGCTGTAGCTCCTCGCGTACGACCCCGCAAAGGCGCTCCCCGTGTCCCATTTCAAACTCTCGATCTTACCGGAAGCACACCCATCCATCAATTGCTTCCAGGCATTGGATTATTTGTACGTGGGCGCCACTCCGTCCCGGATTGTTTTGTCTTACCCTGCCTTCAAAAGTCAAACTGGTCGTGCACATTTATTGCTAGTGAGCCGGACGCCAGGGCTTGCCGGTGGTGGCATCGGCGTGATCACCCTCGAAGGTACGTGCCGCGCCCCAATGGCGTCATGCATCATCTTATTTCTCGGTCATGGCACCGGGTGATACATAGATATCATCGAAGTAAGTCAGGCCTGCGTGAGATTCGCCTGGTCGTTCTGATGGATGGTCTGATATCATTACGCACCTTTCGCGGTTGCCTCGAATAGGAAATCATCTCCGAAGAGATTGTCGACGAGACGGATCAATATGAGGATAATCAGAGCAAGCAACGTGCGAAGCGGCATACGAATGCAGCTGTAATGCGGGGGTGCGTGTTCCTTACTCCACCCTTCCCCACACCATCTCACCCACTCACGTAACCCGATCGACAGGATCGTCGAACGCGAACGCAGCCTCACCCACGTCATCTCCGGCGAGGGTACCCCCCTGTTAACCTCGACCCCCCTCTTGAGCGAACACTCTTCGTTTTCGCTTTTGCCACCCACGCCGCAACAATTTCAACAACAGATCCATCAGCATCAGTTGCAATACCACCCACAACCGCTTTTACATCAGCAGCAACAACCGCAAAACCCCCACGGTCACGCGAAAGATACGGGGACGTTGTTGCACCACCCGACGCCGTTGCGGTATGGCTCTGTGAGTCAGTCGCCCAAGAGTTGATGTGGCCCGTGGGGGTGAGTAGTCCAAGGACAAGTGAAATGTAGTCTGCTTTTCTGTCTACTTTGTCGGAGGCGCCGCCATGGAGGAAGATTTGGATCTCGTCGTGTATCTATAAACATTGTTACATGCTTGCCTTTGTTTCTTTTTTGGGATGAAGTCGTTTTCCTTTTTGCTCGGTGTGAGTCGTGGAGTCGGGGGCTTCGTGTGCGTTTGGTGGCCGAGGAAAGAAACACGAGCTCGGGTCTCCTGGCGACGGTGCACAGAAGTGCTCATACAACACCTCGAGCACTACCGCACTAGCCACCGAACCGAACCAAATCATACCGGTGGCAAGCTAGCGCGCACGACGGTCAGGCCGATGAGGGGAGCAAGGTACCAGCCGCAAACCGGGTAATCAATCTGCCCCCGTCGACGATGACGAGCTGCACGACCTATCGTCGGTCCAACGGGTCCGCAACGCAAAATAGGGGACACATACGGCAAAATGCAAGGGAGGCACTCGGACCCGTACCCAGGAGAGTCTACTTGGAAATGAAACAAGGGTGGCCAAGCTTCCGGTCCATCCGCGCGATAGCGTGCTCGTGACGCTCTCCGAGTCGTTTCGAAACTGTCGAGCATGGAAAGCCGACCGTACCGCCGGCGGTCGACCAATCGCAAGCATTCTTCCGAACGAAACATCATTTCGGTAAGTATACCGAAACGATTCGCGGGCCTGCCAGTGCGACTGCAGAAAAGTCCGGGCCGTCGATCGTGGATCACGCGCCCGAATACACGGAATTGGACGGTAGACGGGGATGTTCAAGGTGGGCACGCGTCGACTCGCGCGGCCGATGCTGATCTTATGCTCCAAATACCGTACACCCTGAGTCTTCCGTTCCGCTCTCGGGCAAGTCCGGTTCTGTTACGGAAAGGGGACTCTGAGAGTATAGCAATGTATCGTCGACGACTCGGAGGACTCTTCGGAGGCGCGACGATGGCATCCTCGTGGGAGTCGGCGTACGTCACCGGATCGAGCAAGATTTGAGATACCAAGTTGACACGCCGTCTATACATGATGGATAGATACGAAATAAGATACTCGAGCGTGATTCCAACGTGATGTAGAGATGAAGTGTGCGTGGGTAGAGTATTGATACAAACGTGTCCCAGTTGAAATCCAAAAGAAAAAAAAAGCAGTTGAGACTGGGCGCTAGTACAAATAGGGCACTTGCATTGCGAAATCGCTTGTCCCCGCGGAGTAGAGGTAGCCCTGGTCAACATCCTGACGGTAGACATCCTGACGGTAGACGACCTGAGGGTAGACACCCATGTTCGGGATAGCGAACTGATCGGGCTGTGGGAACTGGGCACCGAACGGCACTGCTTCCGTAGAGTAGCCGTAATATTCGTATGATGGGTTGTCGACGGTGGGCTGGACCTCAAACGGAAGGAGGGCTGTGTGGGTAGGTAATGGTGCGTTGTCGACGGCGGGTTGGACTACAGGCGTGTAGAGCGATGGGGCAGGATATGCAGCCGCGACCTCGGGCAGCCACTCATTGCCGGTGAATTGGGCAAGGAAGTTACTGAACACCTCGTCGCTGGCGGTCATCTCAGTGACCAGCTGGGCAACCGCATCAACGGCGTACGGGTCTCCTTGCTGGGGCGCGGCCAGCTGTAGATGTTCTGCCGCAGGGAACTCCGCTGCAGTCCAGAGCCCCGAGTTGAGAAGAGGAGCGTTTTCTGGGGGGGTATTCGGCACGAAGTGTGAATAGTTGATTTGTGCGCGTTTGGTGATCAACTCAGTGTTGTATGCCGCAGAGTTGTTCTTGCTGCCCTCCTCTACGTGGTAGTCGGCGAGCAAAATAGATGAAGAAGAGGTGGGTGGGTCCAAAGGGGACCTTGAACGCGTCGAACTTCCTGGCGAAGGGGTAGTATATGGCGAAATCTTTCGCCGTTGCCGTGCTGCCTTTCGCATGCCTGTGGACCCGTGGCTCCCAGAAGAATGACCTTTCGGTTCATAGCCATGGCGTGCTCTCCGATGCCGAATGAGGGAACCGGGGTCAGAAGTACTAAAACTGCACCCTCCTTCGAGGCACTTGTTGGGTCGTTCACGAGAGCTACCAAACGAGTGAGCGGGGGTGTATTGCGTCATCCGGGCACACTCACTGAACATTCAGGTGTGTCATGAGATTTGACCGCTGAAGTGCCTTGTACGGGCATCCGATGTAGGGGCAAGCATGCATTCTGTTGGGACCGGTCAGCGTCGCGTCGCGAATATCCTTGGCCGGTGCACATACAACTCTTCCTTGTTCGTCGCGTGAGTTCTCAGATGCCGGCCTAGGTCAGCCTTGCGGCTGATGGTCTTGCCGCAGACGTGACAGTCTACAGCGGCCTGAATAGGATATCAGTGACGTGCGCGCGCGATACCAATTGAGGACGCACAGTGGCACCAGGTTTTGCCATGACGTTGAGTCTAAATTCCGAAGAAGGTGCAGAGATGATTGGTGCGGGTGAGGAAGGATCAATAGACGTGGGGGATAGGGAAAAGATAGATCGCGTGTCCACTGAGTGGAGGATAGGCACTGTGGATGAACCAACCCATCCTCACCACGCGTTAATTTATAGGACCGGGGAGTCCACATCTTGACCATTGAACAGAGTGATTGCGTCGGAGTAACTTTTCATAGCCACAAGGAAAATTACCCTGTTAGGCTATTTTCAGAAAGCAATCGTATTGATGGGCCCAAGCACCAGGGGGTGCCACTCGCGTAGGGGGGTGAGCCACTCGGTTAGTGGGCATGGTACGAATATGGTGAAAATCGTTGATTGCGTCTGGACATGTTTTCCAAAATTACCCAGTATGGTAAATTTGGAAGCGAGTGGCTCAGGAATCAAATCTACCGTTCGCGAGGAGATGTTTTCGCGATGATGATCTGAATCAATATTGCGAAGGATGGGGGAGAAGTCCAACCTTGTCACCCGAGACAATTGCGCCCCATTCGATGCTTATGTTATCAATCGCAAAGGGAGAAATAACCCCTGATACCGGCATCGACTGGATGGCGAAGGCGGATCACCTGTCCGAGTTACTGAACCAAAGAAACTCTTACAGATGCTTAGGTCTATGGGACAAGTTCCTGGTATTTTCAGTCGAACTAGGAAGCCAAAAGGACAACTTGGTGAAAGTAGCCCACCTGGTGATGTTAGTTCAAGCCGATTCAGAGGTTGTGGGAACCCTCGCATGCGGAATTCAAGCCAGAGCAGCGATCACGTCCGAAATTACCCCAGACAGAAAGTGTGTAACAAACTACGCGAGATGTTGCAGACTGAATCATGATCCAGGTTGCATATCGCAGGTCGTATTCCATCTTACCACACTGCCAGCCAGAAACCCTATAAGAAGGGTATATGCGTATCAGCATGTGGAAAAAAAAAATCGGCTTGACAATGAGTGAATGAACCTGTTTATTTGGCTAACTGCGCTCACAAGACTTGTGATTCGAACGGGACTGAATGACGAATAAGTCGACTCACCGACCTCTATTCCAGCCATCACCAACTTCCTGAAGACGCTCCCTGGCTCGTGGACGAGCCATGCGTAACGCATACAAACCCGTCAAACCAAGTGCACCTGTCCCGATAATTCTACATGAAATGCAGTCCTTGTATTCCCACTACTTCTCCTTTTCTGATAGGGGGGTCTGTGGAGGGGGTAGACGGAGGCGGCGACATTGATGCACGCGGTGGTCAAGACATTTGGTACGAGCAGCGAGCAATAGTGCTATGAGAGTAGCACTTTACACGGGCACGTTGGGTGAATTGTTAGACATTCTGCCAAAGTTGCCATGGGTGGCCAAGGTCCTGTGGAAGCGAAATTTTTGTCTGAGATCCCCAGCTCATCGTGATGCGGCACTCACAGTAAGTCACTTTATCCGAGAAAATTTACCGTAGAGCGAGTAGAAGGGTTCCCGGGTGGCCCCGGATTCCCTCAGTCCTGCAAGCGAGTGACGGCAGCAGCAGCAGCGGTCCATCATCAGCCATCGGTCACATCTCCCGGCCCACGCGTCCGACTTCAAGTTGTTTCCATTCGTCCCCTGCCGCCTTCCCATGTGTCGTGCGAGCCGATACACTGGCATCATCTCAATGGCTCAACTAGCTCAACCCTCCATGTCTTCGTATTACCGGTAGGCCAGTTCATACTTGTCCCTGAGGACCGCACCTACACGCACTGTTTATTACGCACTCATTTATACGCCCCCGTTTCCCAAAGTAGGCAGCTGATCCCCGCTTGCGACACGCTCATCCCTCCTTCCGTCCAGACCTGTCGGCGAGGCGTCAGCGCCTCGAGCTAATTACCTGATGAGGTTGCAGTAGTGACTATTTTTTAATTATCATTCCATACCTGCCAGTGTAGCTACACGCTTTGAAATGACGACAATAAGTCGACTACATCACTCGAGCAGA
>JBBPKY010000852.1:0-12898 GCA_038089495.1 Xerocomellus dryophilus
GAGGACATGGACAAGATCATAGTGGTGAGTTGTTGGTCTAATCCTAGTGAGAACTGGTCAATGAGGATGTCATTGTCGGTGATCCCAGCCTTGGCAGCCAGGTTCTGGAATTCAGTGATATAATGCTGGAAACCATCATCTACAACTCCATCGGAGCGTTTGGTGGTTTTCTGTACTAAGTTGGAAAGCTCGTAGCACAAGGTGGCTTTGAGATCAAAGGGGCAGAATGTGGAAGTGAAGTTTTCAACAAATTTGTCGAAAGTTTTTTCTTTGGGGTCGATGGACAAGTTGTTGAGGATGTCAAGCCAATTCTCAGAGAATTCAACACCACATCCATTACTCATCTTATTCAGGATGACAGTGACTTGGCGTTCGTCAGTGCCATACAGGATGGGGTTAATTTTGAAGTAGGCCCTCATAGCCTTAATCCAATGCATGGCATCTTTGGGTTCTCCTGAGAAGTCAGCAGGGAGGGCTGCCTTAAGTTCAGTGGACTGGGTAGACATGGGGGTTGGTGGTGCTGGGTTTACTGGATGGACTGGTGTAGGGCTCTGTGGGGCAGGGGTGGTGCTGGGAGTTGGTCTTGAGGGTACAGGAGGAACATGGGAATTTCTTTGTCTTCGAGGTTCTGGGGTCTGGGGGGGCAAAGGATGTTCTTCCTCACTGTCAGAGTCTTGGTAGAGTCCATAGACTCTTCTCAGGGCTCGATGGGATGCTATGGTTCAAGGGTGGGTGGTCCTTCTCCTTGATAGGAGGGACGACAGGAGAATTCTCGATCTTTTGTTATGCAAGGTGTATCCAAAGGAAGTCGAGCGTACAACGTCTTGTCTCAACAGAGGTACTCATGAAGAGACACAATGTTGTCAAGACAAGTTACTAGGTCCTAGGTCAAGACTTAAGTGAGTAACTTAAGGATTCTAGAGAATATGCTATATTGCGCAAATCGAGAATGACTAAGTTACATGGCAGTGAGGTATTTATACCAGAGGACGTGTAAGCATGGAAAGTGATAGAAGGAGATAGAAATGACACATAAGCAAAGAACCCTCTGGAACACGATGGAAATATGATGAGTAATCGGGGAAACGTAACTAGTATGAGAGAACTAGTTAGAGGAGATATGCTGTCCATAAGCAAAGAGATAAACAGATATACCCCTTCCGGTGGGACTAAGGAGGAACGGCGTGAGGTAGTTACAGAGGAATAAAGGAAACATTAGCCCCATCAAAGAGATGGAGACAATGGGTCCAGCGAAGGGAAAACATACCCAGGCCAGCGATGGCACAACGAAGAAAGGAAAAGAGAAATACACATCCATGGAGGAGCAAGATTGTAACACGCTTCCATTGTTCCTGAACCCACCAGCATCAATGCCCTGGATTTGTCCCTTGCTTGTCACATTCAAAATTCCTCCTCCTCTGATCCCCTTGTTCTCCATGCTTTCCAAGCTCTTGATGAAGGATCCCCCTTGTTTTCTTGCTCCTCCCTAGCCGACTGGTCATTTGATAATGGCCACCTATTCTACAAAGGATGTCTCTATGTTCCTGCACCCGCCCCCGCCCACACTGCCCTCCTTCAGTTTATTCACTCCTCCCCAACCACTGGTCATCTTGGATTATTTTGCACCAAGGTGGTACTTGAACGCGATTTCTGGTGGCCAGGCCTCTCCACCTTTGTTAATAGCTTTATTTCAGGCTGCACTATCTGTCAACAGAATAAGGTTATCACCCATCCCACCACCCCACCCCTTTCCCTTATCCGATCCACATCCTCTCTCCCATTTAAACAACTCTCCGTCGACCTTGTCACTGACCTTCCTCTTTCCTTGGGATTTGGTTCTTTAATGGTTGTGGTCGATCACAGCCTTACAAAGGGGATAATCCTCTGCCCATGTACCAAAACCATTGACACTAAGGGAATCACCCAACTCTTTTTTGACCATGTGTTCAAATGATTTGGCCTCCATGACACTCTCATATCTGACCGAGGTCCTCAGTTTGCGTCTGCATTCGCAAGAGAGCTCACTCGCATCCTCCAGTACAACATTCTTTTATCCATGGCTTATCACCCTCAGTCTGATGGTCAAACGGAACAAACCAACCAAGAGATTGAGACCTATGTATCTTTGCATTTTCTGTGCCAACAATCCTCATAAATGGTCTCAACACCTGACTGCCACTGAGTTCCAACATAATTCTATCCCCCATAGCTCCACTAAGGTTTCACCGTTCACCCTCCTCCTCAGTTATGAACCACGCACCTATCCCTCTTTAGGCAAGACCTTTATTCCTGCCCTAGAAAGTCATCTATTTTCCCTCAATCTCATGAGAAAAGAAGCCCTGGCAGCACATGAAACTGCCCATCAAATCATGTCTGAACACTCCTCCAGGCGATTCTTCCCCTGGAAAGTCGGAGATAAGGTCTGGCTCGAAGCAACTAATCTCCACATCCCTTATCCATCTAGGAAGCTTGCTCCCAAGCATCACAGCCCATTTGAAATCAGCCAGGTACTATCTCCCCTCACCTACAGACTTCAACTCCCATCCACATGGAAAATTCACAATGTATTCCACACCTCTCTCTTATCTCCTTATCGACAAACTGATGCACATGGTCCCTCCTTCTCCTGCCCTCCTCCTGACGTTATTGAGGCCGAAGAAGAGTACAAAGTTGATCATATTGTTTCCCACAAGGGCTCTCCTGGCCATCGCCTGTTCCTGACCACATGGAAAGGCTACCCTTCATCTGAAAATACTTGGGAACCTGAAAGTAATCTCTGTCATGCCCCCCAGATCCTTTCTGACTATAAGAAAAGCCACAGTATCTCTTGATTCTTGCATTCTCCCCTTGTTCCTTTTCTTCCTAGGAAGCAGAGTCTCTATGTGAAGTATCCCCCTAGCGAATGTCCCTTGACATTATCTTTGACAACAATGTTGTTTTTGTCTTCTTCTACCTCTTCTTCTTCATTATCTTCCTCGCCTTTGTCTTCCCCATTATGTTTACGACAAGTCTCACCTACCTTGCTACCCACCTCTGCTGCCCATATGCTTTACGCCACCATCATTACAACCCCAGTCCTCCTCCGCACCATCAAGGACCTCCCCCTCTATGACAAGGACCTTATTTGCCAAGAACTTATTCGTCTCTTCCACAACACTACCACAATTCAGCGATACCAAGCGTTGGCCAACCCTTGTCACCCGGAAGATGACTTTGGAGTACCTTTCCATCTACGCATCTCTGGTCTCTCTGATCGAATTCTTACTATTTTACATTTACGAGGATTCCATGTCTTCGTCGAACAGCTATCTCCCACTCTCCTTTATCCTATCTTTCATCGTATCTTTCTCTCTATGACTATGGAAGAAAGAGATCACTATAACGCCCAGTCTGAACATCCTCGAACCCCTGACCCTCTACCTGTCCCTGCGCCTTCCTCACCCTCTGCCTCCCTGCTATCCAGGATCTCCTCCCCTGCTCCAACCGACATCTTCTCCACCTCCACCACCATAAATCCTGAACCCGGTCTAGATGAGGACGCTATTAACTGCAACCGCTCCTTCCTTGTTCATATCAGAAACAACCATCCTGTCCTCTCAGCCCCTGAGCGACTTTTATCTGTCCCTATCATTTGCCCTCCAGCCTCTGCCTTAACCAAATGCTTTCAGTGCCATGGTCAAGGTCATTATCAAGAGAACTGCCTCCACTACATCTGTCCTTACTATCATGTTGCCGCCCCCAGTCACCCACAATCTGCTTGTCTTACTATCCAGTGCAGTGTTTGTAGTCAATGGGGTCATACCAATAGGTTCTGTCCCACCAGAATCTGTGCTAATTGTGGTACAGGAGGCCACATCGCTGATGATTGCCCATTGGAGGTTCTTTCCCCTGAGCAGGCGACCCATATCTTTGGGCCTCACTCGTCCTTTGGACAGGAATACCCCTAGAGGGATCTTAATCAAACCTGGGGTTCAAGTGTACAAAGGGGGTAATGTTACGGTTCTCCTCCTGTGCAGTAGTATGTTTCTCTTTTCCCTTACTCATCACATTCACTCTGGCCCCAGTATGTTTTCTTCACACTGGTTCCACTATCTTCAGCTCTTCAATGGTACCAATGTATCTCTCTTACTGTTGTCTTAAGCCCCATGCTGTTCTACTTTACTACTGGAAGGGGATACATTTATTCTTGTCTTGATTCTCATGGACAGCCTCATCGTTCTAGATGGTTCTATCACACCATCTACATGTTCCTGCTTAGTCATAGTTTCCAACTTGTTCCATGGGATTCTGTGCTTATGCATCTCTTGGTATAAGTACTTCCCTGCCATGTACATTATTCTCCATTCTCAATCTGCGCAATCTAGTGTATCTTTTGGAATCCTTAAGCCGCCCACTTAAGTCTTGACCCTCGACCTTCAACTTAGACCTAGTATTTGTCTTGACAATGCTGAGTCTCTCCATGAGTACCTCTGTCGAGACAACCCTTATACGCTTGATTCCCTTTGGGTACACCTCATGTAACACACGCTGCCAGTCGAGCTTTTACACTTTCATGCACCACACATAAAGAAATGTACAAGCCAGCCATCTATGTGCTCTACGGCTACCATGTCAAGCTTAAAAAATGAATAGATTGGCAAACACCAGTGTTTTTTGAGAGCCACTAGATACAAGAGTGAGCACACAACTACACCAGTTATGGTGACTTGTCAAGCTCACCTAAGTTGGCGGCATCATCAGGCTCGATCGCAGCACTGGGTGAGCAGCTTGGGGACGCAAGTGGTGCTGTGGACTTGCAGTCTGTGTCCTTTCCGCCTGGCACGGTGGGGGTAGAGTCGTCAGAATCAACAACAATAGGAAAGTTAGCTGATGATACGAGAGGCTTTGGCTTTCTTGGCGGGCAGGATGATGATTGTTACACCTTTTTTCACGACATTTGAGATGGACGGACAACTGGACAACTGGGCAGGTGAAGAGTCTTGGTGGGACAGTGGAACCATGATGACTGAGAAACGAGTTGAATGAGCTTGTTTTTGCTCACTGTTCGGAGTTGTCTGAGTCCCTCGTCTTTATACAAACCTGTCCCTAACTGCAACTTCTTCGGTTGCCATGATTCTGTTGGCCTTTTCAAGTTGTGATTGCATTGCAGGTTGTGAATCCCATTCTGTGGATACAATTCAATTACTTAGTGGATGATGGAGGGAAGCAAGACAGAAGCAAGACAGAAGCATAGTGCAGAATAAAATTATGATTTGTAAATTGGTTACATTATTTAAAATTTTATTTCGAAAACTAAAGTGCCAGACCCATGGAACACCGTGACACTGCAGTTACGGTGCGCGGTGTAGCCATGGGTCTGCTATCATCACACCATACCCATACCCGCTGACCCTACACCACGGTGTCACCCGTACCCATGAACAACCCTACCAGTCACGGTGTTGTACCACGGGATTACAGCTACTTTGGTGTCGATGAGCAAGCGGCCATCGTTGCCGTTGTAGACTCGAACGGAATCAGGAGTGGCTGTCGTGATGGGCCCGATTGCCTTGTGGAGAATACTTACTCTCACCAAATGCCTATGGTCGAGTGTTTTGCAGATGGAGGCTGTACAGTTATCCGATGCAGAGTCAAGTCAGGGGAGAAATCGACTCCGGATCCGTTGATATCCTCCCTGTACCAGAACACTTTTATGTATGTCTTTGCGTCCCATGCGAACATGTCGCCCCAGGCTGTCCCCGCTGCGATCCATCTACGATCCTTGGGCACAGCAAGACACAGACTGTGGGGAAGCTACCATTTCAAAGCACCACTAGTATGTAGAAAAGCCAGGGCCTAAACCCTGGGCTCAGGCCTGGGCCAGGCCCATAACATCCTTGCTTCACTCTCCTGGCATGCCGTCATCAAAGGTAAGTCCGCGGAGGTTCAGGGGCGCGAAAATGTTTACTTCTTCACATCTTTTGGCAGGAACATCCCTGTGAATCATATCCCTTGAAAAAAGTCCACTTTCTGGCTTCGTGGGACATGTATCCTGCTTGGTAATACCACCGATGCGGTTGTTCCTCACCTGCTTGGGCGCTACAGGCAGCTGACGCCAATGAGTATGTTATTGTTCTGACTTTCAGCAGTGGCTAATATGTTCGGGTGCCTCGGGCCCACCTAGAATGGACTTAGTACACTTGCTACGTGCTCAGTGGCTCCATCATTTTACAGCTTGATTGCATACAGTCACATCTACTCTAGGACTTAAGGTGCAGCTTTCCATTTTCATTCCTCACGGTCCTTTGTTGGTTTAGCAGTTGACTTCAACGAGCATGATAGATCTCGTGAATGGTGGTTCATGAATGAGAGTGTAGGTACTTACTCAATTTCAAAAGTAGGTATTTGGGACAGGCTACCATCCTGCGCCAGGGTAGGCGAATACTCCAAAAACAGGATGGACACTGTGCCAATTGTTTCACTACAGTACCTGGTCTGGTCACGCCAGTTGACAGGCAGGAGCAATCAATATGCACATTCGCGGTTTTGTGCCTTCATGTGGCAACGAGCCTGTTCCTATGCGTCCACTATAAGTATGAACAGAAAATTTGGCAGTCAACAGGCCACCCTCTTTGATGTGTCCAGGTCAGTCTGCATCCAGTGAGTGAGGGCGCCTTGCTGAATATCTTGTAAATCCAGGTCACCATACAATGCAGAAGCTCTGCGAGATCTTCTATTGCTCATTGTTTGATAAAACTCCAGGGCAACATTGCTGCTACGATAACCAATATCGGCCTACGTTCCACAGGACAGAGCAGCGATACGTCAGTCCTACCACCGGCAGGTGCAAACGACTCATAGTCCAAGCAGTTCATCCCAGTAGTCAGAATCTCCATAGGATTGAAATTGAGATCGGAGAAAACACTCCTAATGCAAGGAAACTTGCTATTTGGCTGGTACACAACCCGCCATTCAAACTAGTGCAGATCCCTTTTTGGCTCTTCCGTTGGGCTTGGTTCATGTTAGCACTCATTTGGCCATTTATCCCGCCGAAGTACATCAGATTCTATCCTGCCTACTTTTCAAGATACTATGGTCAGCTCTGGGTTGCTTGTTCCCCTCACGAGTATTCTCTGCGAAAAGCCCAACTAGGAATGGAGCCCGTTCACCAAATCACACATTCGACACACCCCCATCGACTCATGAAATACGATCCTGCGTCGCAGTCCTGGCACGTCTGCTCTAATCCAGACATTATTAAGCAACAGAAATATATTGCCATCTCCTGCCGATATGAAGACATCATCCCTCAAGGTACAGCTGAGAAGGATAAACCCGGTTTAAAGAAGACATTCATTACGGAGGTGGAAGCCATCATGGCATCTCTCCATCAGTCTGCCTATTGGATCGACATGACACTGATAGACAGAACAGAGTCTCAGCCACCGGAAGAGATCGACATGGATCTATATCGCATGGCGGACGTCTACTGTGGCGCTCAGTTCATGCTTATCATGCTCTGCCCCGCTGCTGGAGTCACAGAAGAGAGCGCATGGACGACATATGGTCAATGTCTCTGGACATTTCCCGAGGCCCTCCTGAGCCATGAGCTGCAGTTCAAGTTCAGAGATGGCGAAGTCACCTCCATCACACTCCATCAGCTCGCGAATCGTGCCCACGTCAGCTTCGCCGAAGAGTCCGCCATCATCAATGCATACGGGCTGAGAGATCCATTAGAGAGGTTGGAGAGACTCTTGCTTCTCAAGTCTGCCCTTTGGCGACGCACAAGCAGCACTCTGGATAAACTTGCAGAACCAGGTGCTAAACAACACTTCAGGACAGAGAGGGTGTATGCACTTATGGGATTCTTCGAGCATCGCATCCACCCTCACTTCAAGGAGACGCAGCTGCAAGCACTTGTTAGGCTTTCAATGGCTAACGACAATGACCGCATCGCAGAGCACATGGTTTCTCTTCTCCCTCCTCGGATCCCCGACACTGCTTGCTGGTATGCAAAGGAAGACGAATGGGGAGCGAATCTATGGGACATCGAACCAGAAATCCAGGTAGTTGGGATGACAGAGAGGGAGACCCTTGTTCTTGGAGGTTGTCGGGCAACTGCCATCTGGTGGAAAGACTTTCCCTCGGTCTCCTTCGCTGTGCGGCACTCGTACAAGTGGAGGTTCACCACTTACCTCCCAAATATTTTCTGGGAACTTCTCTTCATTGGGATCATTCTGGAGGCGATACTCAGTCACCCTCCTCTGGCGGTTTCTGGAGTATGGGTTCCCCTTGTCACCGCGATTATTTTGATGCTGTTCGCACCTCTGCTGGTAGCATATGGAGCCTCTGGACGCATAGTGTGGGCACAGCCATGGCTGGTTGGTGTCAAGGGCTTGATCTCTGCGGAAGAAGCTTCTAGCCTCTTGTATGAAGGTTCGATCCCTGCCTTACCAAGAATGTCTTACACTCCCTCCGGTACTCCTCTCTCCCAAACCGAAACGGGTCAGTTCAGACGCGGTGACCTGGCACAGCTGGACGCCCTCAAGCCTCTACCTTACAGTGCAAGAGAGGACAACGACCTATATACACTCATCGACATCCTATCAGCTATGATCTATTATTTCTGCGCGGCACGCCCGCTGACGGTATGCTTGTACACGGGACGGGAGTCAGGGATGGGCAGATTCATGCTGTGCAGCAAAAGGTGCACGATCAACGAACTGCACAAGGAGGCGGTTGTCAGGATGCCATGGTACATTAGTCAATCCATGCAGGCATGTGACTGGGTTGCACTTGGTTGAATGATACGGAGAGTAGTTGAGTACTTTGATGGGGAACTTGGTTTGTACTGCAGCATGTTTTGTATATAGTACTATTCGAAAGAACCTGTATATTACAAGTAGTATGGCACTAATGTGGGGAGCTCTCCAACTTGAAGGTACATATTCAACACCTGTACACAATATTAGGATGTTACAAAATGTGGTACAATACTGGACCTCGAACTCACCCCAAGATCTTTTTGATCTCCGACCCCTCCCCCTCATGTGGTAGCATAGAATAATAAACTCGGTGCTGAAATTTTACTCGGTGTGGTGCAAACTCGGCGTCCAGTGAACTTGGTGTGGTACTACAAACTCGGTGTGGTGCAAACTCGGTGTGGTACAATGCATTGATAATGGCTACATGTGATGTCGACAGTGATGCTGATAACTACTAATAATACAATGGATTAACGAATACCATATGATTTCTTTCGTGTCTCCTTCCGCTGCACTTCAAAAATGCCTTGACGACGTGGTCGTTTTGGTGGCGAGGGTTGATCAACACCGAGAGGCAGCACGGGAATGTTTTCTTTCTCATTGGATGAGTTGTTGGGAATAACGATGGGCTGAGGATTGTGTTTGGCAGAGAGCTGCTCACGAATGCTGATGCTGATGTGGCGATCGAGGGTTGATGGGTCATCAAAAAAAGGGAGTGCTTGACGAAGGGCTTGAACGAGCGAATCCTCAGCTGCGAGAATTGTTTGCATGGCTGTAACCCGTTTGTTCGAGAGTATGTCCAATTTCAGAGCTATTAATGGAATTTGAGTGGGCAGAAGAGGGGTCAATGGAGAACTGGAAAACATGGATGTATCGTGAATTATGGGAGACGAAGGTGGTGTGGATGGGCAGGAAGAGTCGTTAATATCATTTTCGGTGCCAGTGGGTTCAAGTTGACAAAGGCCAGTAATGTCGCACATGATGTCGTCGCCATCGAGAGCTATCTCTTGCCACATGCCATTGGCCCCGGAGTTGTCCAAGTCCGAGTCTATCCTGACCGCTGTGAGTTCCAGTGCAGGGAGACAGTTTCCATCTTGAAGTATAACAAGCTCTGAGGTGAATTGTGAGGCATCGACATTATCACCAGTGGGGTCCTCGGATGCAGCTGCATCATCTGATTCACAGAGATCTGCGATCCAATCCTCAGCGGCCCACTCGTCAATAGTTTCCACAGTCGCAATCTCATGCTCGGACAGAACTAGTGATTGATCAGGTGCTGAAGCCGACGACAGATCCTTATATTCATTGAAGTAGGAATTATCGGAGTCGTATTTATTGCTTGATCAAGGTGCCGCTCATCGCATTTCACGCAGGTAGGATTCTCGTGCTTGCTTGGTTTTCAATTCTTCAAAAAACATCGGAATAATCTTGACAATGAGAGTGAAAATCCAAACATCGATGCATGGGAGCCGTCCAGAATGTTGGTAAGCGCTGAAAAATCGGCGTTTGATGCGTCCATTGAAAGACTCGAAGTGGTTTGTCGTGTGTGGAATCATTTCGATAGGAACCCCAAGGCATTTTGCAGCTTCAATTGGACCCGCGGACAACCAAGCGAACCAAAAGTCTTGTAAATGAAGATAGTTTTGAAAATAAGCGAGAAAAGCAAGAGCTTCTTGGGATTTTTTCTTCGCCGTCGAGTCAGATTGCTTGCCAAGTGCACAGAAATATTTGAGTTGCTTGTTGTATGCGTCAACAGCCTCTTCAAACACGATAACATCTTTGAGAAGGCGGACAAGAAAGGTTGCAAGTTGTCGCCGAGTTTCCTCCCTAGCTGATCCCTTTGGAATGATACGAAGCTTTCGATTGAGTGCATTTCGCCATGCCTGGGTGGTGTGAAAGCGGCAAAGAAGAAGCAGACAATCCGGAAAGACCTCCGACAAGGCATTTCGTTCTCGTGTGTCGTTATCAGTGAAAGTGACCTTGACATCGAATGTTTCGCCAGCTTCGTTTTTGCCCATTGTCTCTTTCCACTTGCTGAGTAAATCTTGAAGCAGTTCAGTGTTGTAGTCAGCATGCACAGCCACAGTTGTCTTGCGAGCAGTGAAATGAAAAAAGACAATCGGAATTCCTTTGTGGTGTTGAAAACTCATCTCGTATGGGTTAGATACTTAGTAGCTTACATAAGCAGGCCTTATTTCGGCCTCGTAGTATGGTAGTTTTTCTTTAGTGACTACACTAGAGTTTTATACATGTGGTTGTCATCAATTGCCATGCCAATGAAAAGGAGTAAGTGAGCACTATTGACACCAAATGTGCCATCAAAAAGCAGGAGCTTCTTGTGCCCATAGCGCCAAGCCATCTCACATTGTTGAGGTGTTGAGATAATAATGGCAAATCGGTCATTGTCACCATCGCCACAAGCCTGGTAGTAGAGACAGGCCTCTGTCAAGGCTGGGTCGGGAGGGCTTGGATTGGCTTTTCGGAACCACTTTTCAAGATTGTCTTCTGCAGCAGAGCATTGAGATATTCCAATACTGGTGAAGTGGGAGCAATACAGTGATGACATCTCATGATCACTGAGAACGTAGCGATGATGAGCATCACCAGCAGCATTACCAAACTTTTTCTGTGTGAAATCTCAGCATCATTGCTGAAGCTGTGTGGCTGGGACCTGCATCTGGAGTAGTCCAAGAGCATAGTTATGTATCTCAGGGTGGAGTCCAATCCTTGGGTTCCATGCCATCTCGATGACAGCTTCACAGGCAGCTGTGTGATCAAAAATTCCCGATATCTTGTCTACACACAACAACATGCAAGCTAAGGGGAATGATAAGTGTAAATTGGATTCATTACAAAATACCACATACAGCCATTTTTGGAGTCATTGCAATGATGTGTCGTCACCATCTTGATCCAGGAGGTACAAGCGACATCACTCCAGGGGATCTCACGATCCTTTGTTGGCTTGGGCTTGGCCATGCTGTCGGTGCCACAAAGACACTGGTAGATGCGTGTACAGCGGGTATAAGGTTGCTTGGATGTTTTGCCATGAACCACCTTGTTATCAGTTGTCCGGATTGAGTATTTGCTTCAAACATCCTGCAGAATTTCATCAGGAATGTGCAGCCCAATCCTGTGGAGAAGTTTGAAAGCTGCATCTATGGTGACATAATTTAGGGTTTGCAATATATATAGACTAGGGTAAGCAAGCTCAGATGAGACAATTACATACACTGTTCCTTTGCAGAATGATCAAACCACTGAGAATCCAGGCCCACTGTGTCCAGATGCAGGCGCAGTGCATCAAGGGCCTCATCGGAGAGCATCAGTTTCGAGAGTGGAAGTGGCAGTTTTGAATTTGGTTTTCGTAGTGCTGGAACATCATCAAGGTTTGCAAATTGACCCCATGGGGATCTTCTTGATGTAGAGGCCATTAAAAGGGGTAGAGTATCATAAAGAATAAAGTACTAGTCTACAATGAAAGGATCGCGTCGTCGTCGTCGTCGTCGTATGATTCCAAGACACAGAATCTAATCTCACCACACTGGCACATTGAGTTTAAACTCCGCCCTAAATTATCTCGGTGCGGGTTTCTATTCCTACAATACTACGTAGACTTGCAACAAAAAAAGGACACATAACCTTTTACTGCCTACTTCGCTGCATCAATACCCTTTACACTTCAGTGTCCCATGATGACCGCCATAAACAAATACCACCTCTTGATCTACGTGACACTTTAAACGTCGCTCAGCCAAATTTTGAGCCGTTTAACAAGTTGCTTCGCGGCGACCTCCAACTTCTCGTCCCTTGTCCTCGCGACCTCCAAGATCGTCCGTTTTCTGCCACTTGTAGCGGATAATACAAGCCCCACCTTCCGGGGAGAAAATGACACGGATATTATAGAGAAGGGGAGGGGAGCATGTCCGGTGATACTCGTGCGGTGGTTTTTTGAGGTACCTGCACCAATATTGTTGTGAAGCTGGGTCTTGGGAGTAGTTGACGAAGAGGAGACGCCAGGGGGGTCTGTGTGCACCACTCCCTCACGGAGACCATAGTAGCGCACCAGGTCTTCCAGACGGCTGCGTGGCTGCATAAGATCAAACAGGTCCTTGAATGACTCTTCACGCTCAAGGTGAAGTTCGGTGTCATCC
>JBBPKY010000853.1:0-12894 GCA_038089495.1 Xerocomellus dryophilus
TCGCGAGCACGAGACTGCAGAGCGCAATGATCATCGATTGGTGGTACTCTGGACCCCAGCTGGCTTTCCATATGTATGACCCCATCCTGAGGGTCCAGTTAGCATCTTCGAATGACATCCTACTCTGTGACACCGAATGACAGACGCACACGCCCCCGAGATTTCCCACTCCATTGACCAGACCCATCGCCACCGCTCTCTTCGCAGGCGGACGTGGAATTACATTCGACACCCAGTTCAAGACCAATGCAGTGCCTATTTGAGATGTTTCAGGGGCTGGACAGATACATCCTGCACATCATACATACCACAAGAACCGGAGGTCATAAGAAAAAGCGAAAAGTATCTTGCACCGGTGGTCATGGTCGCTAAAGAAATAATGTACCCGAGGATGGCGACCCACAGCCAAGTTGCTATGTGGAAATAACGTTCCCCGGTTCGATCTACGCGACTCGAGATAAGCAGTCGACTCAAATTCGGCCGCGGGTGGTACTTGCCGGAATTCCATGCATTGATTACACAACATATCGAAGTGAATATCCATGGCGGCCTATACCGTGATGAATGAGACGAGGGGGGTCGAACGAACGTTAGCGTACTCACGCAGCCATCAAGAGAGTGTCGGTCGTGTTGTAACCAAGAGTCGCAGTCAAGCTAGGAAGTGAATGTGATAAGCGCCATAGCAGTACATTGCACTCGTTGGGGGCTCACGTAGGGAAGAAATTGGAAAAGCTCAGCCCCAAGAGTAGAGAACAGCACATGAGCATGAAAACCCAAACCTTGACATCGCGGATTGCGAGCTTGAAGCCATCAAAAATTCTGTATAAAATAATCGTCATGCATGTTTGCATCGCAGAAAGAGACAAAGCGAAGGTCATGAGCGAAGATCACGTCAGTTCTAGATCGGATACACACGTCGCCTCTGACGAATTTTGATCGGCTTCCCCTGCATCTTCTGCCAGTCTCACTTGCACCAAGCGGCGCTCAGCCGGAGACATCCATCGCGTGTTGTGGGGCTGACAACGGAAGGAAATCTGTCAATAAACAAATGACGTTGCGCTTTTCGACGCTCACAAGATCCGGGAGAAGCCATCTGGGATAGTCACAGGGAAGACGATTAGATTCCAAAATGTTTTCCCTGACATTTGGAACGTACATAGCGAGCAGCCCGACGAACATCGTAATGGCACCCTACTCATAAACACAACACACCCCGTCAGCCGTGCCCCGCAAAAAGCACAGAAAATAGAAGAGAACCTCGAGATAAAACAACCTTGGGGGTTCATGGATGAGCTGTGGTATCTTAGGGTGGAGTCCAACTGCCTACCATCTCCATGCAGCAATGCCGAGTACTCCTTGCATGTTTCCCAGAATCCCCGCCGCTATAAACTGATAAAGGATAGAATTTGGAAACATTATGGACGGAACCTAGGCTTACACTTCCAAATGCGTTGGATACCAACAGGCCAACGAAGAGCACGGCTGAACGTAGTGCCAGTTCCTATGAACGCAGGCATGTTGAGTGAAGGAAAGAGAAGAGATAGGGGGATGGTGAGCCTACCTTCTTCGTGTACCATCTCGACAACAGGTA
Organism: Xerocomellus dryophilus; assembly: GCA_038089495.1. Lineage (NCBI taxonomy): Eukaryota > Fungi > Basidiomycota > Agaricomycetes > Boletales > Boletaceae > Xerocomellus > Xerocomellus dryophilus. The sequence continues at coordinate 1,592 of JBBPKY010000853.1, forward strand.
CATCGACCCCGGATAAAACGCCGCCTACAACAGATAATTGAGCCAGATGGTGACTAAACTTAAAAAAGTATTCATACTTCAGGAAGCCCGATGAATATACGACAAGCCATGATCCCAGAAAAGTTTGTCGTGACCTGCAAAACAGATTTGAATAAGAAGCTACGGCCTCAGGAAAGACGAGGCCGACTCCAGTCAATGCGCTCGTTAAACCCCAGGCCATTGCGCAGGCTCCGATGTAGAAGGACGGTCTGTATATCATGCAGGCGCTGTCGAGTTCATACGATGCTCGATATTACGCACGATGTACAGACCTTGATATATAGCCCAGGATCTAGGTCCACTTTGAGCACGAGGATACGACAGAGAATAATCTATGGAAACGTACCATGTTGGAAGGGATCTGTGCTGGGGCATAAGATGCATATAGAACGGCAAGCACAGTTTCGTATTCGACGTCTGCACCAGAGTCAGGCATGAACTTGCGCTAGGCGGGTAACCGGATCACCAGTCAGGCCAAGATCCGCCTCTAAACCCTGAAGTCTAGCGGCAGTGATAGCCACACGCTAGACACCCAAGGAACGTCCGACCCGTGAACAATACCACCGAATCGTGACAATGGACCGACTTACGTCGATATAGTTCATCAAATAGATGACGACGACGGTGGGCATCAGCCTCATGTCGAGCTTGCGCACGACATGGCGTTCTGCTGCTCTTCTGTTCTCTTCTTTCAGTAGGACGAAGTCGTCTGGTTCTTCTTGTATTACGACATTTTCCGTGAAGGACTCGCACTTCTTCTCCCCGGGCAGCATCGTGTTCCCTGGTTCTGGGTGTCTTCAGAGGCGCTAGCGAACAGACCTTGTCAGCCTAGCCCGCCGAAAAGCCACTTGTCCTTATAGGTTATCCATGTACATGGCGGTGATAAGTTTACGCAATAATAGATACCACCTATTCCCGTGTATGATCTTAATGAGACCGAGTTTACGCACGCTGCGCTAGCTGTCGCGGTCGGTGAGTAAGGTTGTAAAACACGAGCGTGAAGTCGAACTGCATTACCTTCGGCCCCCGAAAGTATGACGAGCAATTTATGCGCTGGTGATCGTCAGCGCTTCAACCTTTTTTCTTGCTGAATGGGTGCTTTTCGAGTCTCTGTGTCATTGACCGTGACAATGACATGCGCTGCCAGTGAGGGTATGCCATCACGCACCGTGACCGATCATCAGCTCCACCCGTTCGGACGGCAAACTCGGCCGAGGGTCCTAATGAGCGGAGCAGCTGAAATGAACCGTCGCGAACGGTAGTCCAACAACGCTTTCGCGACCAAGCCCCTCAGCGAGCCCCCTCATTGGCTAACGTGAGCATTCCAAGGGATCCCAAAGAACGTTTCTTACGGCACGGGTTCCTTCTATCACGGAAGGCTAGGCCTTGCCCAACCTCGCCAGCGCGACAAGTCGAACCACCGACCAGTTTCGACAGGTTCCAGCCTTTGCCCGCAGGGAACGGGTCCTTCATTTCCGTTTGTGCCATCACAGCTCCCGAATGGCCTGCGTGCAGTAGAGTCCGAGTAGTCAAGCGCTATCGAAGTCGTACCGTGAGCTGGCATCATTATCCCACGAGATGCGAGTCTCAGGCTCGTTTCAACGAGTGCCTCGCGCTAGGTCTTCCACGTTCGATCTTTCGGAAGCGTCAAGTCGTTCGCTCCCTGCGAACGCATCTCTCCCCAGTACGCCCTCCGGTCCGCCCCGCTGGTTGACCATGACCAGTGGTCCGTCGGAGCACATACAGGGGCACATGTTGGTATTCTTCCCCCGCCGTCTCAGTTTGGTGCATTGAATGCCTCGATCGGTTTTCGGCATTAGTACAACCTCAAGGAAGCGGTGTCGCGAGCGGCCGTCTTTACAGCGCTGCAACGACTCGGCGACGCCCTGTCAGTCGATTCCCTGCCTGAACCACAGAGCGCAAAAAAAACGGGACCCGAGCTCGTGCAGCGTTTGTCACAGCGTGTACATACGTGAGAGATCGAGTGAATGGGTGACTCCTGGCAAGCGTCCATGGTCCAGATGCCGTAGTCGGTGCCCGCAAGTGGCGAGGCTTTCGGGAAAGACCAGTTCTACCCGGCGCGGCGTCCAGACATGGAGTAAAAGCAACCTTTAGATCGCCGCTCTGGGGCACGACCTACGAAAATGGTAACATTAGTCAGCGTCGGCAAACGCCGGTAAGCGCGACCCCGACGGGGCGAGCCAATGCAAACCCTCACGAGGAAAACAATCATTTCCGCAGCGAAAACGCTGCGGAAAAATTTATATTCAAGACATGTAAATACGTATAATACATGTCGCGCATGGGCGTATTTTTTTTCGACCGCAAGGACGCGTCCGACGAGCGTGGGCTAAAAAGGTGATGACTATGTACATAGTGTCATCGCGTACTTATCCGAGCGTGCCCATGCACGAAAAACGGATCTGGTTTTCCATGGGGGCACGCTGGGCCCATTTTCGTGAACCCTCAATCGCGGCACATGTATTCGGGCTCCGAGTAAATAGATTATCATGTCTACTATCTAATCTAGGTTCCCCTCTCGTCGATTAGCCGACACGCCGCCTCGTCCACCCAAAATTGGCCCGGGGTCGACGACGACCTGTCCGGGATCGCTGCACAGCCGTCGTGCAGGCCATCTGAAAAAAGAACCACGTCCATATATATAAGCCTTGGCGTTAAGTCGCGCGTCAGATACAGCAAGTCATTATAATATACAGCCTTTGCAAAGAACATCAGCAAAAGAAAACTGAGAGCAACGAGGATATCAACGAAACGAGACCGTGTAGGAGAGCATAAAAGAGAAGCATCGAAAGCGAGAGAAGAGTGAAAGCATTCTATCATGATCGTCGAACGTGCAACGAAAATCCGAAGTGTGACGACGAAAACCAGAGAAAACAAAAACAAAAAAAGCGATAGCGTCGATCTTGAACCTCTGACGTCAACGATCAAGACGCTTCCCAGCCCGCTGCGAGCGCTTCCCGGAGGAGCACCACGTCTTGACCAAGGTCCGCCCCTTCCTCGACCGCGTCCTCCAAAAACGAGTTGAACATTCTCGTACCGTCCCCGAGCACGTTTTCTTTCGGGATCCAGGTCGCCTGGGTCATCGGGTATCTGAAATAGACCCTCGTCGTCAGTGCGCGTGTCTGCACGGAATCTGTCGCGCTTACCCCTCCCACTTGGCTAACCACAGGTACACGTAGCCCTCCATCTTTTTCCGACCAACGAGCTTCTCGACGAAAAAGAGTTCCGCCTCTGCGGTCACTTGAGGCTCGGGGCAATCGGGACGTGCGCACGTATCGTCCTGATTCCGAAGGGTCTTGCGTCTCGCACCTTGTAGCACAAGGGACAAAAAAGCTCAGCACGCATACGTGATGAAAACGTGGCTTGCTTGCAACTCACTCTGAGTACTGACGGATCGCATCGGTTCAGCGATCGCGAAAAGTATCGAAGGAGCGGGAACTCACTGGCATGTCGGGCATATGAACAAGGCCTCCGGTTCGAGTCTCGGATCCTCAGACTCGATCGCAACACACCCATAGTGGTACCACTGGTCACAGCTATATCGATCTTTGGTCAGTCGCACGGTAAGCCTTGTCACTGCACACGCACTTGTCGCACTGGATAAACTAGACGAGGGGCTCAGACGACCCAGGGAACGAGGCGTTTAGGAAACATACCTGGACGTCCCATTGGCTGAACACGTTAGGCAGCTCTGGCCATGTTCCACCGCGTTTGGCTATCACGGCCCATGCGTCCTCTTTCGTAGTACTAGAGGACGACTTGACGAGGCGCGCGCTGCGTGGACTTGGATGGCTCGGATTCGCAGGTGACGACAACGGCGCCTCCATCGCCTGATTCTCTTGCTCCTTCCGATGGCGTATTCGAGGAGGCATCTGCGCGTCTTGGCCGGCCTCCTCCTCAGACTGTGAGGCAGACGGTGTCGCAGGCGCTTGGGGTCGAGGTTCCGATTCGGATGCTAAAGTTACTATCTGGCCGTTCCGAACGTGATACGTCACGGGGGGCTTTGGTGTCGTTTGTTTCAGAGCGTTTCCGTGTTTATTTCGACGGATACGAGCCCCCTTGCCGCTCGTCCCCTTCGTTCGCTTGCGGGGCGCGGGCACATCGGACGCCATATCTTCGTTGTCTCTCGCACTGTCCACGACGGCTCTGCTTGCAGAACATTCCGGTGCGAGTAAAGACACGGTCGTACCCGGTGCGGACGTCAGCAGCCCGATATGAGGCAGTGGCACGCTTGTCGAGACCTCAGAGGCTGGGACCTCCTTCTTGCTCGCTCTCCTGCGCCTTCTCGCTCTCTTGCGAGGCACTGGCGCATCGAATGCAGCGTCCGCACGCTCTGCTGCATCGACCCCGAAAGAGTTGCTCGCAGAACTTTCCCGTCCGGTCGGCATTGGCGTACCCTGTGCAGACATGCGTCAACACTCGATCACATCACCACCCATACAATCAAATCTACATACCTGAGTGGAAGCGATAACCTCGTCCCCCCGCCCCGGCCGCAAAGCCTCATCCCCGGGCATCCCAGGACGCGCATGTTCGCCATCTGCGCCCCCATCCTCTCCCCCGTCATCCCTCTTCCTCTTCGACCCCCGCATCGACCCCGGAAGCCTCAAACAAATCCGAAGCGGCTCTCTTCTCGCAAGCAACGCCAGCTGGTCCAACGACGCACTCGGCCCGCCAACCCGTTCCCGTTCTCGTTGCGAAGACGCAGCACGTCCTTCCACTGCCACCGTCGCGGTCGTCGCTTCTGGCGCAGCACGCGCGACCGTGACGGACGAGCCCGAGACGCGCGAGGCAGAGTCGGACGCGGGGCGGTTCGGTTCGGAAGGGCGGCCCTTGTCGTGGCGCGCGCGCGCGGGGTCATCGACGTCCGTATCGTCTAGCGGCGTCAGCGGGGACAACGACCCGTTCGAGCCTTGCGTTGAGCTCTGCGCTTGTACTTGGCGACCACCCGGCGCGAGCAGCGAGGGATCGTTGTGCAGCATCGACGGGTCGACGCCGAACGACTCGGACTCTGGCGCGCACGTAATAGGTGGACGGGGCGTCGAGAGAGGATGGTCGGACGGGGCAAGACAAGCTTGGTGTGAAAGCACCGTCGAGAGAGGGACCGGCGCAGAGCCCGATATAGGCGTCGACACGCCCGACGCGCCCGGCACGAGCGCACGCAACACTTCGTCTTCATCACCATCCCACGTCGGACGCGTATCGGAAAAAGCAGATTCGGAAGGGGTGGCGTACCGTGATGGCACCGCGGACGTCTGGGGCGAGTCCAAAAGAGGACGCAGCGGGGACGAAAAACGAAAGTAGCGCTCGTACGCGTTCGTCGTGGGGGAATCCGATGGATCGAAGTGGTTGGCCTGCCCTGACGATCCAGGGGTCCTGGATAGATCAACATCCCCGGCCTCCCGAGATACTTGAGACGCATCTCCATCGGAAACGGCCATCGGCCGTGGTTCGTTCGTTCGAGATATCTCAGGCACCCCCGAGTTCGTTGCCTCCCGGTCGGTTCGAGGACTCGACAATGGGTCGCACATCGGAGCACGCGCACCCCAGTGAGCAGCGTTGCCCCCATAACCAACCGCCACACCGGCATCATCCAGGGAACCCGTGTGTTCTTCCGTGGCTTTGTGAGCTACTCCCTGCCCGCTCGTATCATCACCAAGCGAGCACGGGGACGGCGAGAGCAAAGGAGGCGTCAAGGATGGCACCGGCTCAGAAGCAACCCCCTGAAAACCTTGTCGAGCCGATCCCCGGTCTGTACCTGAAACCACCCCTCGATCTTCTCCCACCGACGGCTCCGGTGTCAAAGACCGAGGTGTAGGTATGACGGGCAAGTTCCGAGTAAGGTAAGCGCGCGAAATCAGTGCGAGGTCTGTGACGGAGCCGTGTTCGCGGCTGACCACCCTGGGCTCACGGTCGTCAGTAGCAGTCTCCGATGGCGGGGTGCAAAGACCGGATGGCAATCCGAATCCTCCATCGTCGGCCTCAACTAGAAGTAATCGTTAATGGTGAATTGATATAGCAGATGTGGATCCAGGAGCCGCTGTCAACCCACCTGCAGCCGAAACCTTGTCACCCTCTGTGTCGAAGGTCATCTGAGCGCCTTCTGAATCCAACTCGGCATGGGGTCGCCCAGGGTAACCTACGTGGGCCACAGACTCTAAAGCATCAGACACCGACATCGACGTGTCACGAGTGCTGAGAGAGTCCGACGGAGAAGTGAACGGCATTTGCGAGTCACCAGGCTGAGATGATGTCATCGAGGAATCTACGCCTTCAGTTGTGAGCGAGGGTGTTTGGAGTAGTGAACTCTGGATCGAGACCCTTGCTGGAACCGACGGGGTTTCCGTCGCAGGAGTGGTGCCGCCGGTTGAAGTATGGGGAGAACTGGGAGCTGTGGGTAGAATACTCGACAGAGGTCGTTGGATTCCCGAGTTGTCGGCGACAAGTTCACTGGAGTAAGACAGGGAAGGAGTAGAGGTCGCGCAGGTATCTGAGGCCTCCAAGCTGCGAAGCGGGTGATCGTTGTCACTTCGTGGTGTTTGACTGTGTGGTGTGTTAGGGAGGTGGGTGTCGTATAGGAAGTGAGCCAAATACTCTGTAGTAAATGCGGTCGGTCGTACTGGATGGTTTGGGTCAGCGATTGATCCAGAACACATGTCACAAGGCAAAGAGAAACAACCCGCTCTCGGTGGATGAAAACGCGCAAATAAACCAGGTCCCCGGGCAAGGTTACGTAAATTCTGGGTGCATCCATATACACACAACTACTCGACGTAAGAGCGCAAATAAGAGAAAGACTGACCGGAATTGGTAGCAGACCACCCAAGCTTCGCTGTAAAACCACCGACGTGAGTTGATTCGAACCGATGAGAGGGGAAGGCGACGGTGGTATATACTTGCCTGGATCGACGCGCCAGTCGACAGGCGTGAGTCCATAAGGATACGGGAGAGACGAGGGCGAGGATGTAGGTGAGAGTGGACATGGATGGATGGATGCGTCAGCATATTCTGTACAGAAATCGGTCAGTCAGGCGGTGAGAACGAAAGGAAGCATACAAGACGAGCTAACCTTTTCGTGGCGCTGCAGTCGGCGGCGGCGTTTCTGATGTAGATTGCGAGGTCGCACGAGTAAATGGGTGGTGTGGATCTAGGACCGATGGCAGATCTGTGGGATAGATCGAGCGTCGATTCGAAGCACGACGAGTGCCACTCACGAGGATGAGATGCACGACTGTCACGAGCGAGGAGCGCCTCGATCGCAGCGACGCTCTGAACGAGCGTCCTTTCGGGATCAGCATTGTCGACTTGGAGGGGGGTTTCCGCTTTCCCGCCTCTGCGCCCTCTGCCGCGTCTTGCGCGGGCCCTGGCACTCGAGCTGACGCCAATGACGCCCTCGAGCTCTGCGACAGACCTGTCCGTCTTGTTCTGGGCTGTGCGGAGGGCGTGGAGCTGCGAAAGGGCGTCCCTGAGGTCGGACGAGACCGCACCGAGGGCCTCCTGGAACGCGGTGAACTGGGACTGGAGCATGCTCAGGGATGTCAGGACGTGCTGGGGCATGGTGTCGGTGGGGAGGGGCGGAGGGTGCGGGCCGGACGTGCCAGCAAAGGACCAGCGCAGGGGGGGCAGTGTGGAGGAGGGCATGTTGTCCGCGGAACACGTGGGCCGCCGATCATGATAGAGTCGCTTGGCATCCGAAGTCCGACACCATCAACATGTCCAGCGACCACCGACTCGAAAACTTTGTCGTCGACGGCGCGTACCGCGTGCTCGACGTCATCGGCGAAGGCGCGTATGGCATCGTCTGGTCAGTCACGCCGTGATCCCAGAGACAGCACGTTGACGACCTCTAGCTCCGCCGTCCACCAGCCCTCCCAGCGAAGGGTCGCCATAAAGCGCATCACCCCCTTCGACCACTCCATGTTTTGTCTGCGCACCCTCCGCGAGATAAAGCTGCTCCGCCACTTTCGCCACGAAAACATCATCTCCATTCTCGACATCCTGCAGCCGCCCAGCTTCGAGCTCTTCAGGGACGTCTATCTCGTGCAGGAACTCATGGAGACCGACTTGCATCGCGTCATCAGGACGCAGAGACTGAGCGACGACCACTGCCAGTATTTCATCTACCAGGTAATCGCCTCATCTCTCCCCGGAACGACGGCCTAACTGCCAAAGACCCTCCGAGCCTTGAAGGCGCTCCACTCGGCCGATGTCCTTCACCGTGATCTGAAACCATCAAACCTACTGCTTAATGCCAACTGCGATCTCAAAGTGAGCCCAGACACCCATCCCCAGCGCCGCTTTTCACTCCACCTCAGCTCTGCGACTTTGGTCTCGCGCGATCAGCACGACCGCCTCCAAACGTTGCCAACGACAGCAGCACGTTCATGACCGAATACGTCGCAACTCGGTGCGTGCACCCCCATTTCCGTCCATTCTCGCATCCGACGCGTCGTCAAGGTGGTATCGTGCCCCGGAGGTCATGCTGACATTTAAAGAATACACGCGCGCGATAGACATGTGGAGCGTCGGCTGCGTGTTGGCAGAGATGCTCAGCGGGAAACCCATGTTCCCCGGGCGCGACTGTGAGTGACGTCTATTGCCCATGTTTTGGGAATCTCTTCAAATTTCATTTCAAGATCACGACCAGCTTTCCCTCATCCTCGACATCCTCGGTACGCCTTCCATCGACGACTTTTATGCAATCTCGTCACCCAGATCTCGCGAGTACATTCGCGCGCTGCCATTCAGGAAGGGCAAGGATTTCAAGACAATGTTCCACGGGGCCAACGAACTCGTATGCCCTTGGATGACACTAACGTATCTTGTCTCTAACGACTGCTTCCAGGCGATCGACTTTTTGGAGAAATGCCTCACGTTTAGTCCAAAACGACGTATAACGGTCGTCGAGGCACTTCAACACCCGTACTTTGAAGTGCGTATTCATATCCACCGAAACGACTGTTCATTCGACATGTCATTAGCCTTACCACGACGTGGACGACGAGCCCGTCGCGAATCTCATCGATCCATCGTTTTTCGATTTCGACAACGGAGAGCCACTGTCCAGGGAACGGTTGAAAGGTCGGTTCCCGCACTACTGTTTACGATCTGCGATTTCACCACGCCCGACAGAATTAATATACCAAGAAGTCACACTGAGGCCACCGCCTGCGACCTCGTTCCTGACAATGGACAGCAGTCCGTAACGCGCGGCGATGCACGCTTGGTGTGCTAATGTATTACCTTTATGTAACCATTGCTGTCCATGTTTTGATTGTTCGGTCGATGAGCGTCTTGTTTCGATGATACCGTTTGGCTGTCGGTACCGCAACGCCGCTTTTTTGGGTGCTATAGTACTCTGCTGGTCCTGACTCAGTTAATTTGAGCGCTGCGCGAAGTTGGAACGAGCTGTGTCATGCCGTTGGGCCCGATTCCCTCTTTCGGAAATAACGCGTGCCATCGATAATCATAGATCGATGATTGATGGCTACAGTCGACTCCCTCTTAACACATACCCCTCGGGATAGGCTTAGAAGTGTGTGTTATGATATCAGAGAGGCCGTACAGTGGTGCCAGGCAGTTTGGGATATCGGAAATTCTATGGATTATGTAGGGTATGTGTTATGTGTCGACTGTGGTGACCAGGCAGACCGTCGAGACGTGATGGCACCGATCGAGCTCACTTGGTAGACTGGGCTGTAGTACAGCCCGGGGTGACATGACCAGGGGCACAGCTGCGGGGCGTGGGACATCCAATGAGCGTCGCAGAAGGCCATGATGAAGATCACCCTCGCTATTACTTCAACGTCCAAGGGCTGCCGCGGGTTTAGATCGGAAGACACGTTTGACCCAATCCAGGGACATGACTGTACCGCCTGTGCCTCCACATCCACCAGGGTTCGGGGGGCATCTGGACCAGCCGCCTCCTCTGCCTCCTCTGCCCCCTCGCCCCCCATCCTACCATCTCTCACCACCACCACATCCAAGCACACCACTCCCCGCTCCCCGTCCACATCGCCTTGATCCGAACCTGCCCGCCAATGTGCGCCGCGTGTTCCATACATCCATGTGTCGCTGATTACCCTATTTTTCATATTACACGTACAAACAGATGGCAAGGACCTTGGACAACCAAGCCGCTGCTTTTCACCAGCCTCCATACCACGCCCTCTCTCCTAGACCGTCTCCCCTTCCCCAGCAGCCTCCCCACAACTACAACCCAGGTGGCTTCCCTCAGCCAGGCCATCGCGTTTCAGTCCAGCCGCCCCCAAACCAGAACGCTTGGGGCTCTTACCCTGCTGGAGTCCCTCTCCCTCCGTCACCACGTCCCCCACAGCATTCCTATCCTCACCAGGCTCCCTACCAACCGCAGTACCAGACACCTCCGTCCCATCATAGAGCGTCTGTTCCACCTCCCCAGCAGCCACAGATGCACCCAAGACCCAACTCTATTCTGCCACCCTCTCCGCCCCGGCCAACCGGGGCACCATCCCTCACCGCCCCTCTTCCAACCATCCAGTCACTCACAACCGCCCTCCCCACCGTGCAGCAGGCAAACCATGACCCCGCCCTAAAAATCAACTGGGCCCGCGACGTCCTCATGCTCGTCGACCGTGCTCAGCAGAACGCTTCAGGCGATGCCCCGCCCGTCGGGCCCGCCACCATACAGGACCCCCAACTGCTACGTCTCGTCCAGATCGCGGTCCCGCTCGTCGTTCAGATCGCGTCCGCCCAACACCCCAACCCCACCCCCATCTTTGCTGCGGAGGCAATTTATCTTCGCGCCACGTTTTCTGCGTCCGGCGCATACCCGGATCACGTCCAACACAACCCCCGCGTCGCCTTCCGCGACTTTGAACAAGCGGCACGAGCTGGGTACGCCCAGGCTTGGTTCCGCCTTGGCCGTGATTACGAAAATTTCAACGATGTGATCCATGCCCGCGACTGCTTCGAGCGCGGTCTCAAGCTCAACGTCGAGAGCTGTGTTTACGTAGGTCCTTTTTTTTCCCCGCTGCCCTAGTACCTTTTCCCACGCATATGTAATAGCGTATGGGCATGGCACATTTGATGGGCCAGCTCGGCCTTGCGCCGCAGCCAGAGATCGCGCTTCCGTTGATCCACCGTGCTGCGACGCTCGCTTCCGTGCAGGTTCCCCAGCCCGCGTACGTATATGGGCTGCTTCTTCTTGGCGAATTCTCGCACGTGACGGTTCCCCCGCAATTCCTTGCGCCGCTCATTCCCCC
>JBBPKY010000854.1:0-12876 GCA_038089495.1 Xerocomellus dryophilus
ATCCAAGGTTGGATGTCGATAGCGCTTAGCGAACCGATGTTTGAAGAGAATGTCGGCCATGACCGGGGTGGACGGACAACCCGCCTTGATGTCAGCTTCGAGGGGACCCCAGTTAGCATACGAGGACCGAAATCTGATATAGGTCTTGAATACTCTCTGGGAGGGTGGCAAACGGGCGACCGATGAATGTGGATATTTCTGAGAATAATGGTAGACTTGCAGCCTCGGCACCCTGCCCCACCCATTTTGACATCTCTAGCAAACGCTGCGCTGGAATCCATATAGCCGGATCGAACTTGTCAAACACCATTTCCTCGATGGACTTGAAGGTCAGAGCAGGCCTAGGATGATAAGTGACTCAAGATCCACATCGGGGAGTTCGACATTTTCTCGTCATTTAAAGAACCTTGAAATTTTCAAATTTCATTGATTCCCATTTTCATGTCACAAAAACTTTAAATTTTCACCAGTTTCTGGTGAAATATTAAATTTTCTTAGCCATCTTGGACATTTTACGCTCATGAAAATAGAAAAACTAAATTTGAAAATTTTATTATACTTTTTAAATTACCTGTGAATGATCATAAAAGGTCAATATCCCTGGTGTGAGAGTTGAAGTGCATCAGATAGGTGTGAATAGCTGAATAAGCCAAACCAACACATCATATGCCTTTGCTACTTGGTGGCTAACAACCATGGCACTAACAAATAATAATGCCTACTGTTTGGAATCCAGGCAACATACACCTTTTTCTCCTCCCCCATATTTCCCCCCAGTATGCCCTTTAACAGGCTTGCATGATGGCACATGAAATACATTTGCATTGACAGACTCCTGGACCAGGACCCTTAATTACTGTCCACAACACCTTAGCCCACTTACTTTCAGTAAATTCTTCTGTTTTCCCCAAGTGCTTTCTAAGAGCTTCAAATAGCTTCCAGGCAGGATATACCCTGGCATTCTTGATGCTGTTGGACAGGGGCCTGCTTCCCCTATTCTTGTCCTCCCATTCCTGGCCCCTCCAACTGCACCCAGTCTGGCACTATTTGATGGGCCAGCACCTACACAAGAAATCCAGACATTTATTGGTCAATGGATTGATACAATCTCAGCCTGCCCTTCAGCCCTTTCACATCCGGTGGTCAGCAAGGTGGCACTTGTAACACATGGAATCATGGATTTCCAACATGAATTCTTGTGCCTAGAGGTCATCAATAAGAATACACAGTGAGTAATTTATAAACTCAGTTGTTTTTCAAGTTTATTAATTTTTTTACAGTACTGCATTCATTGTTATTGCATAGCAGGATCTGTCCTATGTCAAGACAATAGGGCAAGCAACTGATGAGATATATGTCTTAGCTGCAGGGGACCAAGGCCCTAAATCTTATGGAATCCCCCTCCAGACCATGGTGTGGTCTGAAGATAACATTCCACCACTCTTCACAGACATTCTTGACGTTCTTTGTTTCACATCCAAAGTCTTCACTTATCATTATGGTACAACTGAGTAAGTTGACACTTTTCTTAGGCACTGCACAACTAACTTTAAAAGCAGGCTCAATTGCTATAGGTTTGTCATTGTTGCATTCCTAGCAATTGGGCAGTTCAAATCAGAGATCAGCCATGATACATCCCTTTGCAAGACCTTCAATTTATCTTCCTTTTGTGGTGTGGAAGACAGTGAGGTATATGCAGATGTAATTTCAGTCCTTGTTTTGTTCTTTGAATAGGGGGTACCTTCTAACTAGGGCAGGGAAGTAAAGGCTTTTTCCATGCATTCATTCCAGTTACTACATAAAGTATACTACTAAAGAGAATGTACATGATCCTACCAATCACTAGAATGTTGTCAGGCTCAACACTGTAATATTTGGCATGACAGGAGAGCTGGGCAGACAGGTGTGGCATGCACAACATAGAAGATGCTGAGGGTCCACAGTATATGGCTGGACAACACATTCAAGGGGCGGCAGGAGGGCTGGGCATGCAAGCAACTCAAAGGGAGCATGCACACACTGAGCCACAGGTTGTGTACCTCACCCTGGTACATACGCTGTAACAAGGATGTCAGAGATGTGTTGGGCACACAGGTATCATGCACTGGGTCACCAGGCCCGAGAGCAATGTGTGGAGAGCACACTGGTGGACATTACCATCCAGTCCCGAAGACTAGTGGCGGACTCACTTTTCTTTATTTATTGGGGTTTCAATACCAGAATTTGTCACGGGAGGGGAGGGTCGGCCATCTGCACTGGATGGCGAGTTGTGGTGAGCGTGCAGTCTCAGGACTGACCTTTGTTTTCCACGAAGGGGTAATTCGACTGAGGTACGGGCGGGCCCGCGTAAGGTCGGCAGAGGGTGGTCTTGGGCACGAGTGACCTAATTCGTATCAATTATTCAAGGAAGAACACCCACGATCGAACCGTATCGGGCTGATTGAAGTCGGAGGCGTTTGACCTCCGATATCAATTGCCAAAACGGTGGTGCAGGAACTGAGTTGCGTTGGAATTTCATTGCTTCCAGTTTCCCGTGGCTTACTGTAAGCGAAAGAAGCACAGTCCAAAACATGACCAGGATTCCCTGGGCAGGACATACTTGGATGGAGTCGTCGGCGATTGGTAACTTCCGTCGTTACCACAAGGATGCGAAACCGTTTCGCATAGACCTTCATCGCCATTACCTCCGAACTCGCTGCCAGTGTGTTTTGCGACGGGTTTGCCAGGCTCGACGCCACTGTTCCCAGGGCGGCAACAAGTCAGTCGCATTCTCAGATACGGTGACCGAAACCCTCAATGACTCCGACTCGGACAGGTGATCCTCGCAATCCCCTTTACGTGCTTTGGAGCGCCAGGAACGCTTCTTGAAGGATTTTTACGATACCAAGTGCATCAAGCACTGTCGTAGTGAGTCCAACACCGTTTGTCTGGCATCCCATCTCGGATGAGTGCCAATTCCTCGGTTACTTCTGGACTACCGTCTCAGCTGTCGGATTGAAACACACTTTGCAGAGATCAGGTGGAGGACCCACACTATCCACGGCCTCTGTTCGACGACACTGTTCCCGCAATTTTTGCGAGCAGCCCTGGATTGTGATATCGGTTTAAGTCATGTTTGGGCAATCACACTTCTCTTTCCAAGAACCCCTTGGGGGCATGGATTATAAAGATGAAGGGCTATGGTGGACCGTACCCCAATACCCGTACCAACCAATCCAACACCCCTTCATCATGCCTCCGCCCGAAATCTCGCATGCCATAACCTTGGGACAGCCCCTTACATTCCCGTTCAGCGGAAAAATCGCAAAAAATAAGCTTATGAAGAGTGCGATGTCCGAGCGCCTCTCGACGTTTTCGCCTTATGATCCAATGGAGCGTGGTCAGCCTACCGAGGAGCTTGTCCGGCTTTACGAAACTTGGGCAATGGGAGATATAGGTACAGCATTGTCAGCAACGATTTACAATTCCTGAGCTGTGTTCGCAGGGATAATAGTCACCGGTAATATTCAGATAAAGAAAGATCATCTCGAAGCTTCAGGTACACCCCACTTTTCTATCCGACTCCTTTGATTGTTTCAAACATTGTCGTAGGAAACGCAATTATCGACCGGGATCTGCCTCGAAATTACCTTGATGACTACAAGGAGGTGGCAAGGGCTGCCAAATCATATGGGAGTCTCGTTCTCGGGCAGCTCAGTCACCCAGGTCGACAAGTTTCCATCACAATTCAACCATACCCCGAGTCATCGTCGGGTATAGAGCACCCACCGACTTCCGGCGTATTGTTCGCAAGACCAACGCCCTTAACCAAGGATGGAATCAGGGATATTGTCAAGCGATTCGCGTACGCGGCCTCGTTCTTGCAGAGAGCTGGGTTTGACGGCGTTCAGGTGAAGTGGTTTCCCACCTTGTTCGAAATTACACTAACCTCCCGGCAGATTCACGCTGCGCACGGTTACTTGATCCACCAATTTCTGTCTCGAAGGACCAACAACAGAATGGATGAGTACGGTGGAACTCTCCAAAACCGTATGCGGCTATTACTCGAGATCATCGCTGAAATCAAACGGGTGGTGAGCGATCCAACATTCCTGATTTCTGTCAAAATCAACTGTGAAGATTCCATACCCAACGGGGTCGACGTAGAGGAGTCAATCATAACAGCAAAAGTGCTGGAAGCTGCTGCTGTCGATTTGATTGAAATCAGTGGAAGGGTCTACGAGCCAGAGCAGCATTCTGATCAGCAGAGAGTGAGTCTTGTCTTGTTCGTGCAGAAAAACGCAACCTCATGTATACTCGCACCAGACTCTTTTTTCTGCTGCACGGGAAGCGTACTTCATTGATTTTGCGGATCAACTCAGACCGCATCTGAGGCAGTCAAAGATTGCCGTAACGGGCGGCTTCAGGACAACACGAGCCATGGCAGAAGCAATAAACTCTGGCTCCACGGATGGTCGGTTCGATGATCCTTGCCTCGCTCGGTCACTGATTTTACAATGTGTAGTCATCGGAATTGCACGACCCTTGACTGCAGACCCCTTCCTGGTGAAGGATATTTTACGGGGGACCAAGTTGCAAGCAAAATCCGACAAGCTTCCCCATATCCAGTTGCTGCAGGTTAGTCACTTGGCTCTGCAATTCTTTTCGGTGACAGCTCAAACCACGTAGATTGCTGCATCAGCGTCCCAAATCGCAGAGATCGGGAATGGAGAGGATATCACTGACTTTGATAGTACTTTCAATGTGTCGAGGTTCATTGCTAGGATGCTGAAGGAAATACCTGCGTCGATGTCTGAGCTGCTTTCAGTTCACAGTACTAGTACATTATAACCCTTCCATGCCCTCTTCTACCCGAATCGCCCTGGACGAAGCGGTCGCCTGTATGTTTCGATGTACACTTTGTAGAACAGTGAATGCTAAGTGAGAATCCACTAATCCACTTCCTCTCCGGGGCAGAGTGCCATCATATTGAAGTTGATACTCTTCGCCTGCGATACATAGAATTCCTTCACGTATTTCGCCGTGTCCTGTGTCATGAGTAAGAAGGGATCTTTCTGGAATCTGGAGGGAAAGGCCATACCTTAAGGAGATCATTGCATTCTCCCCTGTCAATCGGTCCAACTCGACCTCCGTCCAACTCAATTAAACGCCACGGTGACCGTTGCGTTGGGTCACTGGTGGGTTGCGTGGCCGGAGCCTTGACAAAGCATGTGAAATGCAAAATGGTATCCAGATCTTGAGGGACTGCGGTTTGACCTGATGATGCTGCGGACTCATGTATCTTTCCAAACAGGGGCGTTGTTTCCAGCAACTTTGCACGCTCCTCTGGAGTCTTGTCTAGGTATTGGTCAGCGTACAGTATGAGCGGGGGTGAGAGTGGCAACATGCCCTTGCATTCTTCGATAAATTTAGCGAGGGGGCTCCCGGGAGTGAATGACACGTCAGTCTACGCGATTCTCTGAGTATGAACGGCAACAGCGAAACGCCGTGACACTGACGTTCGCCAGGCTGTGAATCAAACCCATCGTTCCACAGGCGTTCGAAATCTTTCGATGATTGGCATCAGCCACAGCCCCGAAGCCAGGATGATAAAACGTATACCGTTTGCTTCATCCAGAACACCCCCGGATCAATAGGTTCCTGTCCGCTAGTTTGGATCTCGGTGTCTTCTTCCGTTCGCCTGGCAGCAATGGTACCTGCACAAGGGAAGAGAAGTGCAACTGCTTTAACCCCTTGTGGCACCATGTCGAGGAGCTACGGACCAACTCAATAAGACAACGCTAACGGGGAAGGTCTGTCATTGCATATTACCTCGTCATCCAGTCCGAAGACATCTTGGAAGTGGGCCTGATGTTTTGGTAGACCGGCTGCATATGCCCACTACAGGACATGCAGCAGCCACTGCTTGAGCTATGCTAGATCGATAGATCCGAGGTGCTCACGTACGGAATTGAATACCTGACGATTCCACGTAAATAAGGGGCTACCAGCTCATGACGAGTTCTACCTCTGGGTTGCTTTCAAGAGGAATCCAACGCGAGTGTGCCATGAAGATGATGTCAACTAACGGTAGTGTTTTGTTGATAGGCTCAAGAGATGGATCGTGACTCGGAGGTAACTTGACGGTCTTTGGTGAGCGGCGGCCCCCGCGAGTCGGCGATCGGGAACACTCCGTAGCCACTGGATGTTGCCATGATGGCAAGGCACTATCGTCATCATTATCACTGGCACTGGTAGTGTTGCCGCGAACTGAGTCGAACCCAAAGTGCGGAGTCCGTTCCAACTTCGAACATTGAAGTGGAACGAACCGAAGTTGTTCGAAGACGGCCCGTAGACCCCAGCCAATGGAGGACATCCAGGATATGTATTTACCAACCTCTAGCCACTCGGCACTCTAGCTATACTTTGTGGGCAAACAATTACAGCTAACTGCAAAACTATGGGCCGAAATTTCAGAAATCCGACTTAGAATTTTTGTTTATACGGTGGAGCGAAGCAAATAAAACTAGGTCCGAAATGGAAACTGACCCCTGGACTAACCATACAAGGGGAACTGATATACGACTCTTCAGTGGTCTTCGCTGTCCTAATGTGAGCGGACATAACAACGATTTGTTCTTCCGCAGGCTGTAGGATGTGTCGAGAAGGCATAGAGGGGTACGACGAGGGCAAACAAGTTGAACAGTAGCTCAGTGCCCAGCGCTCACTCATGTGTTGTATGTAACTGAAATCCCGGATGTAGGCTACATTTGGGTTAGTTTTATTTGTTTCGCTCCACAGTATAAACAAAAATTCTAAGTCGGATTTCTGAAGTTTCGGCCCATAGTTTTGCAGTTAGCTGTAAATAAATTAAATAGAGGGATACGACCAGAAAATTGGGCCACACAGCCTATTGGGATCATTTTTTCGGCCGCCTGCGGTGCAGAGTCATGCAGTGTCGAAGTGTCGAAGTGGGTTGTTATTTGCTGAACCAACAATATCGCAAAAATCATGACCTCTCGAGCGGTTCGCGCTCGTTCTGCTTCGCCGGCCAGGAGACATCAAATTTCACTAGTAAAAGGCAGTCTCGGGCGGTTGCTACATACATGTGCGATGCGACTTCATACATGGTTCCCAGGTGATATGAAGTGGGGAAACATACCATCATCCCTATGTGCCATCAGACGATAGAATGGGCCACCAGAAGAGCTTGTACATCTCCACGAGGCACGGGAAAGTGTCAGCTGTCAAGTAAATTTCACGATTAAGAGCGCTCTGTCGCGCAAGGGACCCATAAATCTCTGATCATCGACTGGCAGGTTTTGTCACGCTCGGAACGTGTTTGGGCACACTTTGGGGTCCAAAACCACCACTCAAAGACGTCAGACGAAGAGTTAACAAGGCCGGAACACTTACCGTTGCTTTCCTGAGGTCCGTTGCTGGTGTGGTGAGCACGAACAATTAATCGAGTCGCGAAACCGGTGAGGAAGAGCGGGCCGCGAGAATCCGGCAGGTAAGGTTTCGTACTCCGCTAGGCTATGTCGGCTATCAAGCTGTGCTGCTACCTGGTGCTACAGCCTGAGGCACGAACCATTTCTCCTGATGCCCCCGGTCGGCCGGCCTACTACGGGACTCTACCACTGCATGGCCATCATTTTTTTTTAAAACAGCTGTTGTCGGGATACTGGTCACTGCCACGAGTTCTCGTGGCCATCGTGTCGAATGTTTTATTGTCATTGAGGCCATTCTTTCGATCGACTTTAGACAACGGACACTGGCGATATACATGCCTACGATTGATTGGGGCTTTCAAACCTCCAGCAGTCCAGGATCCCAGCCGTGCTTCGTAGCGTATTTGCAGTTCCGGCAGTATGTTGTTTATACTAATCGCTGGATGTACAGGCACAGTTCGACCGTTGCGATCATGTTCAGTTATCTACTGCTGACTGGTGTGTCACTCCTAGTTCAACATGCTACACACTTGATGGAAATATCTTCTCCGGCCCGGTTACAGCTACCAGTAACCTGATTCGCTCTTCAGGTTACGGGCTACTATCTTCCTGTACATTCATTTTGTGGTGCCCTCACCAGTCTTGTAAGTGGTGGGACCTGCATCAAGTGACGGCACAGTTTTCTGAACATGGCACTGCACCAGCCGAGCAATATAGCACAGGAACACAGTAAGCAACCGAAGGCTAAGTTTCTTCTCCTAATGGCATGCTGGAACAATCCTCGGTTGCTCAGGTATAAAAGAAGTGCAAGTAGCACACACTACTTCACTTTAATTTCCTCTCGTAAATTTCAAGATGCTCCCCCTGTCTATCCTTGCATTTTCTCTATTACCCACCTCTAATGCGCTGTCGGTCCCCAAGATTTTGGACTTGGCACCCACCGTTACATCAACAAATCTGCTTGGTCCTGTGAGCCAACTTCGTATCGTGAACAATTTTGTCGCGCCAGATGGGTACAACCGATCGTGAGTTGATGTTGGTTGTCACTTTTTAATACATTCCTAACGTCTTGTAGAGCGACTCTTGTCAATGGTGTATTCCCTGGGCCGTTGATCCGGGCCAACAAGGTGAGAATTACGATAATATCTAAATTAGAGTACGTATACATATACCTTTCTAGAATGATGATTTTGCTATTCAACTTTTTAATGAACTCACGGATGATACCATGCCCCTGGAAACTAGCGTCGTAAGTAATTATATATCTAATTTTGCGAGCTGCATTTTCATGTACTCCCGAAGCATTGGCACGGAATTTCTCAGCACAAGTCCAACTGGGCTGACGGTGTTGCATTCATCACTCAGTGCCCGCTTCGTCAGGATGAAGCATTCGAGCACAAATTCACACCCACTGGTCAGAGTGGAACGTACTGGTATCACTCACACTATTCAACTCAATATTGTGACGGACTTCGAGGACCACTGGTCATCTATGATCCTGAGGACCCTATAGCATATCTATACGATGTTGATGATGGTGGGTTTCCATCAGTTTTCTCCATGCTCTGTCTTATTGTCTAAACAGAAAATACCATTATCACGCTCTCAGACTGGTGAGCGCTTCATGTCTAACAGAAACGTTGGTGCTGACCCCCGAGCGAGGTATCACACACCTTCTATACAACTCGGCGAACTATTGACACAGGTGAATCCAGACTCGACACTGATCAATGGCCAAGGTCGCTATGCTGGTGGTCCATCGACGCCACTCTCAGTCATCAATGTTCAACCGGGGTTACGATATCGCTTCCGTGTGATTGCCATGTCTTGTGATCCTTCCTTCAACTTCACGATTGATGGTCACCGGATGACCATCATCGAGGTAGATGGGACTGAAGTGCAACCCGTAGAAGTTGACTCGATACCCATCTTTGCCGGCCAACGCTACTCCGTGGTTGTCATAGCAGACAAGCCTATTGGCAACTATTGGATTCGTTCTTTGAGCGATGTAACCAATGCCACATTCGAGGGCGGTCAAAATATGGCAATCTTGCAATATGAAGGAGCACCAGACCAAGATCCTACATCTATACCTGGCCCGTATGAACTCTCGTTCGTTGAGGGCAATCTTCACCCACTCATCAACCCCGGCGCTCCCGGGATACCGGAGATCGGAAAGGCGGATGTAAATCTTCAAATCGCTCCAGGCTTCAGCTCGGCTGAGGGGTACTATACATTTGGCAATGCGTCCTACGCCAACCCCCCTGTCCCTGTCCTTCTCCAGATACTCAGTGGAGCAAGACATCCTTCGCAGCTCCTGCCGAATGGAAGTGTGTATGAACTTCCGCCGAACAAGGTTGTAGAAATAAGCTTCCCCAACTCTACTGCAGCCCCTGGCGCTCCCGTATGTACCATGTTTATAAATCATTCTTCCATACTGACTTTGCATGCGTTTTTCAGCACCCTATACATTTGCACGGCGTATGTGGACCATTCCGCCTTTGTGTCTCTAACCAAACCATTTTGCAGCACAAATTCGATGTTGTAAGGGTTGCGGGTAGCAATATGACGAATTTCGTGAATCCCGTTCGGCGCGACGTCGTGTCCATAGGCAATAGCACTACTGACAACGTTACCATCCGTTTCGTCACGGATAATCCGGGACCTTGGTTCCTTCACTGGCGAGTGGTTACATACTTCGAGTGCTATAAGATTGCGATCTTACGCGTCCATATCAATCTAGTCACATTGACTGGCATCTCAACCGGTACGTCAACTCCAGTGGACCAACATTTTAGAGAACTAATTACTGTCTTTAGTGGATTTGCTGTCGTAATGGCGGAAGCACCGAGGGAAGCGGCCATCGAACAAGCTGCAGTAATTCCAGGTATGTCTCGTACCTCACTATACTAGCACACTGCAGAGATTTATCGCCGCCCACACACTGTAACACAGCGGACTGGGGTCAACTGTGCCTGCCGAACCAGACCTGGGGACGAACACACCTCGAGGCACTCGGCAATTAGCGCATGGTGTCTTTGATTTTTTATTTCTTTCCTTGGGATCGCGTTTTCAGTATACGGAAGGACATTCAAGATATTAAACTAGCTCTTACGATATTCGTAACTGTGAGCATACGCTAATGGAATTTTCTTGCTCCAGATACACCCCCGTGTGTGTCAAAGATATTTGTGCGAATCATCTTTCGACAGCGACTTTCGCGACATGTGCTTTTCACTAGGTTGTAGCCATGGTGTAGTTCAGGATTCCAATTGCGCTGACCAAACTCGGACTGGCGGCTGGATATAGGCGACGTTCGACCTTTTAGTAGTTGGAGTCTCGGATGAAACCTGTCATGCTGGATTGGTCGGACGAACATCAGCTTTAGCTCATCATAACGATCGCCCGGCGATGGAGTAGTTCCGGTTGATATTCATGAGGCGATGAGTTTCATTTTCATCTTATCAATGTCAACATTTCAGAGGCATACTTAAAGCGATCGGACACCGAACGATGACCGCACGCTGGGCGGCTGGCACTATATACAGAACAAAAATTGGAGCCGAAGAAGTGATCTTGATTACGGTACACGCTTTGCTTTACGACACTCCCGCTGAGGTTATGAGCCCTAGTGCTCCTCAGTAACCCAACAAGGTTGCTCACCCGAAGTCGGAATTCCCATGGTCACCAGAATTCAAGGCAAGATTCTTGTACCGAACCTTGCAGTGGACGGACGGGATTGGTCAGAATACCACGAGAAGCTTTTTCCAGCAGAGGAAGCACAGTGAGGCGCGGCAGCATCGAGCTAACCGCACGCGAGACGGACGGCGCGGGCGCGTCGAGCGCGTCGCACGACCATCCAGACGAGGCGCCTGCAAGACGAAACCGCCGAGATACCCTGCAGGCACGACGGGCGACGACGGACGTCACCCAACCGGGCCTACGGAGCCACCCGACCAGCCTGAGGGCACGAGGGAGCGAGGTGACGAGGAGCGAGTCAAGGAGGTCGAGTCGAGGGTGTCGAGAGAGTTGAAAGGCGTCCAGGAAGGTCCGGGCGAGGCGATGTTGACCCACGAGGCCCGACGAACCATCCGGCGAGCCGCACGTCGAATCCGGAGGCCCCGCGGTTGTCCAGGTCGAGCCGGGCGGCGAGACCGCTGCCGAACGAAACGAACGCGTTGCGCACGGAAGCGCGGACGCAGCGGTCAACGAGGTCGGAGACGCACCGAGATATGCAGGATGAAGCGGAGAGGTCGACGTCCGGAGTCGAAGAAACCGGTCAGCGCACCCAAACGGACGATGAAGATGTACTTGAAGATCCCCAGATCCATCTCCACCATCCGACTCGAACAGATGCGCGAACGCAGAGAACGAACCCCAGAGCTTGCAGCTCGAGGGGGAGTGAAAGGCAGCGCAAACTGCGACGACTTGGACGAGGAGAGTGACGGCGACGAAGCGCACACGTCGGGAGTGTCAGGCGGCGACGACGACTAGGAATCGACAGAAAAGGCTGCAGAACATGTCAGAACACGAGCGCGAACGCTCGGAGAGCAAAGGTCGAGAGTACCCACCCAGGAGAGCTCGAAGCGACGAGCCGAACGATGACTCGGCTGCGCCAGGCGGCGTTCACAGCACCCAGGAAGGCCCCAGGGGCGATACCAGTGACGGAGAGCGGTTCGGACACGGAAAAGTTTATTGACAGCGCTGAATACGATGGGAAACGCCATGGAAGCGAGCAGAACGAGCGCGACGGCAATACGAACGTGCCGAGTCGAGATGGAGGGCCGGGAGGCCATAGAGGCGAGTGGAACGGGTTGGGAGACGACGAAGAGGATCGGGAGCGCCAAAGCGGTGGCGGCGACGACGGATACGAAGGGGTGGGGCAATGAGCAGCGTACGGCACGACCCGAACGAGTTGAAACGCGACCGCTAGCTGGAGATCGAGGGCAGCACCAGAGATTCGCGCGCAACGAGATGGCGCACGCACCTGAGCCATCCACACCCCTTCCTAACGACCCTAAGCGACCCAAGGATCACCCGAACCCACCGCATCGTCGAGGAAGGTCAGACGCGTCGGATATGTGAGGCCGCAGAGATCAAGGACGACGAGAGCGCGCGCACTTACGCGGCACGACGCGACGGCGCAACTCTCAGACGGACCACAAGTCAATTCGTCTAGTGATACATGTCGTATATTTTCAGCTGAGCATAATTAGGCGACATCGTTCTACAAGAAGAAAAAAAGTGAAATAAGTAGTACAAATGCCACTATTTCCGGTACCTCCGTGGTTGTGCGTATCTAACAGCGCTCTTCATTCTGGGCCTGTTCGACAACCCAGATAGCTCTAGGAATAGCTACTATATCGGCTACCAAGGCTGTACTATTTCGGCTATGAGTGCACAATCTCGGCTGGCTGAGATTGCGTCAAACTCAGACTGTAACTCC
>JBBPKY010000855.1:0-12840 GCA_038089495.1 Xerocomellus dryophilus
AGTGTACCAAAAGTGTACCAAAAATGCGGTCAAAAAATGTAGCAAAAATGTAGTGAGAGAGTCTAGCAAAAGTGTACTAAAAATGCGGTCAAAAAGTGTAATAAAGGTGTAGTAAAACTGTGGTTAGAAGGTGTAGCCAAAGTGTAGTCCAAGTGCAGTAAAATGTAGTAAAAATGTGGTCAAAAACTGTAGCAAAACTGTAATGAAAATATGGTAAGAAAGTGTAGCAAAATGGTAGTAAAAATGCGATCAAAAACTGTAGTAAATGTGTAGTAAATGTGTGGTGAGAAAGTATAGCAAAAGTGTAGTAAAAATGCGGTCAAAAGGTGTAGCAAAAGTGTACTAGAATGACTTGTCAAAAAAAGGAATGTTTGATGACTAAGCAGTCCAGAAAGCGCCACATCATGATGTTCGACTTGTTCTTCCTCACCACCACCACCTCCATCTCTTTGCTCTCTCTCTGTCCCTTTGCTCTCTGCTCTGCTCTATTGCTCTCTGCTCTGCCCTCTGCCCTCTGTTCTCTGTTCTCTGTTCTCTGCTCTCTGTTCTCTGCTCTCTACTCTTTGCTCTCTGCCCTCTGCTCTCTGCCCTCTGCTCTCTGCCCTCTGCCCTCTATCCTTTGTCCTCTGCTCTCTGCTCTTTGCTCTGCTCTCTCTGGTCTGGTCTGGTCTCTATCCTCTGCCCTGTGAGTCATATCCCCCTTGTTTTTTTCCCTCTGACTCACTACCATTATGTTCTCTCCTCTCTCCTTTTTCCTTTTTCCTTTTTCCTCTTTTCTCTTCCTTTCCTTTTGTGTGTATGTATTGTATATTTGTACTGTAGTTGTATTAGATGCAATAAATTTGGTTTCTACCCCTATCTTGTGAGTGAAAATTCAAGAAAAAAATGAGTATCTTTGCAAGTCTATATTAATTCTGTGCAGTTCTGTACAGTTTTATAGATGTGTACAGATCTACATAATTTTATGATGTACAAATCTGTACAGACCTGTATAGATAGTAACCTTGCTATAGCTCTGTGAACTGTACAGCATTGTACAGAGCTGTATAGATCTGTCCAAGGAGGGTTGTTTTACTGATGCTGAGAAAGTACTAATCATAGTTTTTACATACTATATATAAAGATATTTATTCACATTAGCAAATGCTTGCTTTGGCACCTTTGGTGCCTGTGCTTGCATTTGGAGAACTTATTTGACATTGTGCTTCAAGTTGAATTATTGAGGTGTTTTATACTTGCATTTGTGGTAGCTAATAAACTTATACTAGTCTATACGAAAATCAATGACAACAGGGGTGAGGTGTCATGCCTGTGCATTGACAGGTAGGCATGGTAGCTGCGTGGGAGGTGGGGGGCTGCAGGTGCCACACTTGTGTGTCAGCAGGTAGGGGCCATGGGGTGCAGCACCGCCTTGCCGATGTGGTGGATGGTGGGACATGCATCGGTAAAACAACCCCCCTTGGACAGATCTGTATAGCTCTGTACAATGCTGTACAGTTCACAAAGCTATAGCAAGGTTACTATCTGTACAGACCTGTACAGATTTGAAAATCATAAAATTCTGTAGCTCTGTACACACCTATAAAACTGTACAGAGCTGCACAGAATTAGTACAGACTTGTAAACATACTCATTTTTTCCTTGCATTTTCACTCTCACAAGATAGGGGTAGAAACCAAATTTATTACAACTAATACAACTACAGTACAAGCACAAAGTACAAGTATACAATACATACATACAAAAGGAAAAGGAAAAGAGGAAAGAGGAAAGAGGAAAGAGGAAAGAGGAAAGAGGAAAGAGGAAAGAGGAAAGAGGAAAGAGGGGGAAAAAGAATGGTAGTGAGTCAAAAAGAAAAAAACAAGGAAGATATGACTCACAGGGCAGAGGATAGAGATCAGACCAGACCAGAGTGCAGACCAGAGTACAGAGAGTAGAGACAGAGAGCAGAGCAGAGTGCAGAGATAGAGAGCAGAGAGCAGAGAGAGAGACAAGAGAGCAGAGAGCAAAGGCACAGACAGAGAGCAAAGGGATGGGGGTGGTGGTGGTGAGGAAGAACAAGTTGAACATGATGATGTGGCACTTTCTGGATTGCTTAGTCATCAAACATCCCTTTTTTTGGCCAAGTCATTCTAGTATACTTTTGCTACACTTTTTGACCACATTTCTACTACACTTTTGCTACACTTCCTTACTACACATTTACTACACTCTTTGACCGCATTTTTACTACCATTTTGCTACACTTTCTTACCATATTTTCATTACAGTTTTGCTACACTTTTTGACCGCATTTTTACTACACTTTTACTACACTTTCTGACTGCATTTTTACTACACTTTGGCTACACCTTCTAACCAAAGTTTTACTACATCTTTATTACCCTTTTTGACCGCATTTTTAGTACACTTTTGCTAGACTCTCTCACTATATTTTTGCTACATTTTTTGACTGCATTTTTGGTACACTTTTGGTATACTTTTTAGTACATCTTTGCTATCCCTTAATCACACTTTTCACAAGCCACTAATGCATGTTTAACCTGCACTGATATTAGTTAACAAATTGACAATGAATAGTCTGTACAGTAGGGAAATTCTGTGAGTCTGTACAGATCTGTGGGTCTGGGCGAAAACTAGTGTTTTACTGATGTGATGCCTGTGCAGTGGTGCTGCACCCATTCATTGGGAAGTGGGGCCAGTGGGCATCAGACCCATGTGGTGGAAGGTGGGTTGTTGGGCCTAGCATCATGCCCATGTGGCCCATGTGGGGGACAGGGCATCATGCCTATGCAGTGGGGCAGGGGCATGGTGGGCACCACACCCTGTTACGATTTCTTTTCTTTTCCACTTTTGTCAAAGTTCTCTCTCTCACATTCTAGAACCTTCTCTTCGTTCCTATGGAACGCCCTCCACCTAAATGCAGCTTCCATTCTACACACTGTGCATGGCTACCCTTATTCCGTTTCCACTTACCTTTCATGGACGTCTATTCCTGTTCATGCGCAACCTCGTGCAGCCTCATCCCTTCTATTGTACAATCCAAGCACTTCCTTTTATATCTGTCTTAGTGTTTCTGCTACGAACATTGCTTGGTCTGTGTGCCGCATCTCCACCTATTTAAGTAGATGATTCGCTGCATGTATTCTCTAACTTCGACCTGCTCAATATACCTTGAAGCAGTCCCTTGGAATTCCCTAGAGTCTCCGCCTTACTTCTGGGTAGGCGCTCTTGTCTTTGCCGCGTTCGCTGCAACATCCCTTGCAGCTCCCTTGGTCTGCGGAAGTCCCAGACACTCCTTGTCCCTCCGAAGGATACCATCTCAGAGTTCTCATCTTTGTTCGAAGGATAACCCTTGACTCACTACGCTCGTCAAAGCATCCCTTCGGCACCCTCGATCCTCACCTTCGCCCCTTTTGAGCCTACGTTAGTCCCTATCCAGGCCTAGCATAACACATCCATGTAGTGGGAGGGGCCAGTGGGCATTGCATCTGTATGTTGGAAGATGAGGTTAGCAGGCATTGTGCAGTGCAGTGGGAAGTGGGGTGTCATGCCTGTGCAGTGGGAGTAGGGTGCAGTGCACGTTGGGAGTTGGGGCCAGTGGACATTGTGCCTGTGTGTTGGGAGGTGGGGCATTGTGCCTATGCAGTGGGGGTGGGGCACCGGGCATGTTGGGAGTTAGGGCCAGCAGGCATCACACCAGTGCAGTGGGAGGTTGGGTCCATGCGCCAGGGGGTGGGGCCAGCAGGCATCACGCCCGTGTGGCAGGAGGCAGGGCATCATGCCAGTGTAGTGGGGTGGGTGCATAATAGGATGTGGAATATTGCGTCCATGTGTTGGGAGGTGGGGAGAGCTGGCATTGCAACTGTGTAGTGGTAGGGTCCAGTGGGCATTGTGCCCATGCATTGGGAGGTGGGGCATCATGCCATGCTGTGGGGGGTGGGCCATGGTGGTCGCCGTGCCAGTGCAGTGGGGCCAGTGGGCAAGCACCTGTGTGGTGGGAGGTGGGACCACGGGCATCATGCAGTAAGGGGTGGGGTGTGGTGGTCACCGTGCCAGTGCAGTGGGAGGTGGGCCAGTGGGCATCGCACCCATGCAGTGGGAGGTGGGGTGGTGGGTGTCATGCCCATGCAGTAGGTGCCAATGGGGCATCACACCATATGATGGATGGTGGGGCGTGGTGGGCATCGTGCCTGTGTGGTGGATAGCAGTGGTGAGACATGAGTGCATGAAAGGCAGCAAACACTCAGGAAGTGAAAGTAATTCTAAAAAAAAGAAATAGTGTTATCAGTTATGCATGCACAGGAAAACAACAAAATATAAATATGAAATACCAGGAATGGGGGTGCTTGTTATACTTCAAGCTGTAAATGTAAGTATGAACATGTGAGAAAAGAAAGAGCAAAACATACCTAACCACCAGGATGTCAGTTATCAGATTACTATCAGATGAATTAATTTTGTGTATAAAATGATCTATTCAGTTGAACTGCACTCACCCTGATTGACTCAAAAGTCAATTGCAATTGAAATCCAATTTTTTCTGATCTTTTGAAGGCCATATATCATGCAGAGCTGACAGTAGCAGGGAAATGGATGAGGTGAGATGGCTGAGTTTGAAGTGGCTGGTGATGGCTGAGTTCAAATTGCCACATGGTTTGTGTCAGACAAAAGAGGAAGTTTTGTATTGATAAGCGATGGCTATGCAAATAACCACCAGATAAGTCACATCACACATTTTCCCACCCATTCTGCCTTAATCTTTTGATTTCCAACATGGTCATTTTCCTTTTCCCTCAATCATTCTCATTACAGTTGAGGGTATGTCTTTTATTTGTCCATCTAAAGTCATCTCTCTCACTACATATGTATCCAGTTGACCTGTATCTAGGAACATAGTTAATACATCGTTCTTGTTACAGTTGAGGTTGACCCATGTCTAGCTTCAACAGAGTGGCAGCCTCGTGCCTACATCAGCAAATCTCTGATTTAGGTACAGTTTCCCACAGGTTTGCAATACAGTAGATGTTCTCATAATGCATGAGCTCACCATGCATAATTCTATTTTTGCATCAGATTTGAGGTGGAGTTGAGTTGGGGAGAATATGAAACCCTATCTTTTTGCATAATGCATAATGCATACACTTTTTTGGGGGGTTATTCATTATGAGATTAGTATTTCTGCACAGGGGGCCTGTTATCTAAGCAGGAAGAGCTTGGAAAAATCATCATCCTTCTCAGCACCCCTCTATGACACTTCCCATGCCTGCCAAACCAGTCTCACAGCCCAAATGCAAGCCTTAGACCAAGCATGCCCCATATAAACCTCATGAATCCTGTGTGGATACAAACAAGAATTCCGCCCAAAGCTCAGCACAGCCTCTTCAATCATCCAAGAAGTCCTGGTGTAACCTGACATTGCACAATTGGTTGACAGTTTTCG
The DNA here is from genome assembly GCA_038089495.1 of Xerocomellus dryophilus. Classification (NCBI taxonomy): domain Eukaryota; kingdom Fungi; phylum Basidiomycota; class Agaricomycetes; order Boletales; family Boletaceae; genus Xerocomellus; species Xerocomellus dryophilus. Next base: position 5,444 of record JBBPKY010000855.1, read on the forward strand.
CATACATTGACGCACACCCAGGCATCTCCCAAGATGCAATTGTCCAACATTTCAAGACTCGATCTGATGGTGCCCTGACATTTGACCAGCCAACTGTTACGATTTCTTTTCTTTTTTCTTTTTCGTCGAAGTTCTTCCTCTCATGTTCCAGAACCTTCTCCCCGTTCCCATGGAATGCCCTCCACCTAAACGCAACTTCCTTTCTACATGTTGCGCATGGTTACCTTTGTCCCGTTCCCTCTTACCTCTTACGGACGTCTATTTCAGTTCATGCGTAATCTTACGCAGCCTCACCCTTCTATCGTACGACTCGAGCATTTCCCTTTATATCCGTCCTAGCATTTCCGCTATGAACACTGCTTGGTCCATGTGCCGCGTCTCCACTATTTAAGTAGACGACTCTCTACATGTATTTTCCTAACTTCGACCTGCTCAATATACCTTGAAGCAGTCCCTTGGATCTCTAAGTCTTCGCCTTACTTTTGAGTAGGCGCTCCTTGTCATACCGCGTTCGCTACTGTGTCCCAGTAGCTCCCTTGGTCTGCGGAAGTCCCAGACACCCCTTGTCCCTCTGAAGGATACCACCTCAGAGTTCTCGTCCCTTGTTGTCGAAGGATACCCCTCGACTCTCTGCGTTCGTCGAAGCATCCCTTCGACTCCTTGCCCTTGCCTTCACCTCTTTGAGCCTACATTAGTCCCTACCCGGGCCTGGCGTAACAAAAGGTCAAAGTTCTCCTGAACGGAGCTACCATCGTTGTAGTCTCCCACCATTGCTCATTGAACCCCTCGCCCCTCTCGCTGGTTTCAGCCGCGAGAACCCGCCCCTGTAGAATCTTCTCCTGAGCCATCCCAATCGGATCTCGAAGAAGAAACCCTCGACCCTGACACCTCGCTTCTTTCCCCTCAGGAAGAAGAAATCACCCGTGACCTTGTCCATCAGTTCTCTGTGGGAATCTCCATCCCGAGAGAACCAACACCACCTTCCCCAACCCCGACTACTGCCACTCCACTCTTTCCCCTACCACCGCCGCCACCACCTACCCCTCTCCTCTCCCACTTTCCCCCACCACCCGCCATGTCCTCTACAAGACCCACTGAACTACGCATCGGAGTTCCTGAAGCCTTCGATGGATCCTACAAAAAAGCCATGCCCTGGCTTAATTCCGTACAATTCTATCTCCTTGTCAGCCAAGCTGTCTATAGCGACGATGCGAAGAAGATCGCCTTCGCTCTCTCATACATGACCAAGGACTCTGCCCAAACCTGGGCCACCACCTATCGCCAAGCTGCCATCTCTGGCACGACCATCTCCCTCGGAACCTTCGCCGACTTCATCACTAAGTTCGAGAAGTTGTTCAAACACCACGATGTCACGGGAAACGCCATCTCATGGCTCTCGACCAAACGCATGGTCAAAAACCCCAAGAACAACTCGTATTCCCCCTCCCTCGTCGAATACATCTCCACGTTTAAACACAACGTGGCCCTAGCCGAGATCTCTGATGAGAATGTCCTAATCAGATATTTCTCCGCAGGAATTCCCCCCGCTCTCATGCGCTGCATTATGTCCATGGACACCATCCCTACCAAGGTAGAGGACTGGTACAACAAGGCCGTTTCCTTCCAGACCCAATGGGAACGCACTGAAGAAATCGCCAAGAGGAACTCCAAGTCCTCTTATCAGACTTAACACTCCTTCTCCGCCCCCGCCAAAACACGCGACCCCAATGCTATGGACGTCGATGTCGTTAAAGTCTCCAAGATGACCCCCGATGAGCGCAAATGCTGCATCGAGAAGAAACTTTGTTTTCATTGCCGAAAACCGGGCCATTCTAGCGCTTCTTGCCCCACTTTCTCCCAGAAACCTCACCCCACCGTCAAGAAAGTGGACACCAAGGAACTTCCCAAGTTAGAGGATATAGACAACGATGACGAAAACGTCCAGACCGTCGACTCGGGTTTTTAAAAGAGAGGACTTCTTCGACACAAGTACCTCCCTCTTCTTCCTCTAGTGCCAATGTATCAGTACAAGCTACGTGCTCTATGCAAGTCCCTTTGAAACTGATCGTTCCTTCGCGCACATTGAAAGCCGTCGACTCTCGAGCACTCATTGACAGCGGTGCTAGCATCAACTGCATTGACTGGGGCTTTGTTCGAAAACATCACCTACCAACCACCCGCCTCGACAAACCTCTCCATGTCCGCAATGCTGATAGCTCGGCAAACTCCCAAGGCCTAATCCTCTTTACCTCCACCCTATTCATCGAAATTGGAGGAATCAGCCAACAAGCGACCTTCCATGTCATCAACCTTGGGAGCAAGAATGTCCTTCTCGGACGACCCTGGCTTGAAAAAGCAAACCCCTCCATCAACTGGACCAAGAAAACCCTTTCCCTCGACCAATCCACCGACCAGTCGACTAAACTCTTCCTCATGTCCTCCATGGAAAACAAGCGGTATGAATGCCGCTTCACTCGTCCCTCCAATCCTCCCCCGCGCCATACATATGTCCACCTCGTCACCAAGAACCACCTCCGATCCTATAACGGATGGAGAACCGAACAACAGTTCGTCAGAGACACCATCCGAAAAGCTACCCTCAACCGTGTAATCCGAAGCGGATCTCGTTTCATTCCCCTCGGATCTCCCCTTGTCGCTAAGCTCACCACCGCCACCGAACTTGCTGCTGCCGCCGAAAAGGCGAAACCCAAGAAAACCCTTCCTCCCGAATACTCCCAGTTCGCCTCCGTATTCTCTAAAGAGGCCAATGACCACGTTCCCCCATCTCGCCCCTGTGATCACGAAATCAACCTCGACAACTCCTTTGTCCCCAAGATTGGGAAAGTTTACCCCCTTTTGCCTGAAGAATGCCAAGCCACCGAGGCGTTTATCGACGAGAACCTAGCCTCTGGGAAGATTCGTCCTTCCAACTCTTCCCAAGCGTCCCCCTTCTTCTTCATCAAAAAGAAGGATGGCGGCCTCTGTCCATGCCAAGACTACCGCTACGTCAATGAACATACTGTCCGTGATGCCTACCCCCTTCCCTTGATCTCCCTCATCAACAAGCTACGCGACGCCAAAGTCTTCACCAAGTTCGACGTCCGATGGGGATACAACAATGTCCGCATTAAAGACGGACACCAATGGAAAGCCGCCTTTGTCACCCATAAGGGACTCTTCGAACCCACCGTCATGTTCTTCGACCTGACAAACTCTCCCACCACGTTCCAGCGCTTTATAAATGACTCCTTTCGAGACATGATCGCCGAAGGATGGCTCGTCATCTATATGGACGACCTCCTTATTTTCTCCCCCGATGAATCCCTACACGAGGAGCGTACTAAGCGTGTCCTCAAACGCATGGAGGAACTAGATCTCCACCTTAAACTCGAAAAATGTACCTTTGCCGCCTCCGAGGTCGAATATCTCGGAATGATCGTCAAACCCGGACAACTCGCCATGGACCCCGTCAAACTTGACGGCATCGCCTCGTGGCCTACCCCCACGAAAGTCAAAGATGTCAGATCTTTCCTTGGCTTCGCCAATTTCTACCGACGATTCATTCCCGATTATTCCAATGTCGCTCGCCCCCTCCTTGACCTCACTAAGAAAGACTTCACCTGGAATTGGACTCCTGCTTGTCAGTCCACCTTCGACTCTCTCAAACGCCTCTTCCTTGCCAAACCCGTTCTCCACCTCCCTAATCTCACCGCTCCTTTCGCTGTCGCCACCGACGCCTCCAAGTATGCTTCCAGCGCCATCCTCCTCCAAACCGACTCCAATAGCGACTGGCACCCTTGCTCTTACCTCTCACAGTCATTCTCCCCTGCAGAACGAAACTACGATATCTATGACCATGAACTCCTCGCCGTCATCCGCGCTCTCAAATCCTGGCACCATTACCTCCATGGCTCCCCGTTCCCAGTCCAGGTCTTCACTGACCACAAAAATCTCACCTACTTCCGACAACCGCAGAATCTAAACCGCCGCCAAGCCCGTTGGCTCCTCGACATCACCGACTTTGATCTCAAAATCATCCACGTCCCCGGCAAACTCCTTGCCGGTCCCGACGCTCTTTCCCGCCGTCCTGATCTCCTCCCTAAGGAAGACTCCAATAATGAAGGAGTTACCCTCCTTCCCCTGTCCCTCTTCGTTAACCTTATTGACACCGACCTCTCCCGCTGCATCGCATCAGCTTCTTCCGATGACTCCCTTGTCACCCAGACTCTCCAGTCATTACAGGAAAACATCCCTGCTACCCTCCATTCCCGCCTTGCCGACTGGAAGATGGAAAGCGGCATCCTCACCTACAAAGGCCGCGTCTACATTCCCCCAGACGACTCTCTCCGCCGCTCTATCCTAAACCGTTGCCACGATCACGCGACTGCCGGCCACCCCGGCTTCCTTAAAACCCGTCAACTTGTCGCCGCCGAGTTCTGGTGGCCTGGCCTTGCTACTTACGTCCGACAGTATGTCGAAGGCTGCGCTGTTTGCCAGCAAAACAAAGTCAACACACATCCCACAGTTCCACCAATCACCCCCATTAAATCCGCCGCCACCCGCCCCTTCCAACAGATCTCATGTGATCTTATCACTGATCTCCCTCTCTCCGCCGATTTCGATTCCCTCCTGGTCATGGTAGACCATGGGCTTACGAAGGGGGTAATCCTTTGCCCCACCAAGAAAACCATCACCGCCGAAGGGGTAGCCGCTCTTTTCTTCCACAAAGTTTACCTTCGCTTCAGACTTTTCGATAAAGTCATCTCCGACCGTGGTCCCCAGTTCGCCTCCACCTTCGCTCGAGAGCTCGGAAAACTCCTGAAGTACGACCTCTCTTTCTCTACGGCGTATCACCCTCAATCCGACGGAGAAACGGAATGTGTCAATCAGGAAGTGGAGACATATCTCTGCATCTTCTGTGGCGCGAACCCTACCTCATGGTCTGATTCCATCTCCCACGCCGAATTCGCCCACAATCACCACACCCATTCCGTCACCAACCAATCTCCGTTCTATCTCATGATGGGATATGAACCCCGTGCCCTTCCTTCGGTGATCGCCGACACCTCCATTCCCGCAGTAGAAACCCGCCTTAACTCCCTCTCCGCTGCCCGCAACGAAGCCCTCGCTGCCCACGAACTCGCTCGCCAAGTCATGGCCTCCTGCTCCCGCCGTGGTTTCAAACCCTTCGTCAAAGGGGACAAAGTCTGGCTCGAAGCCAGAAACTTGAAATGCCTCGTATCCAACCCCAAGTTCGCTCCAAAACGCGAGGGCCCCTTTACCATCACAAAGGTCTTATCGCCTATCGTGTACCAACTCTGCCTCCTGAACACCTGGAAAATCCACCCGGTCTTCCACGCTTCTCTTCTATCGCCGTACAAGGAGAACTCCGTCCACGGGAAGAACTTCCCTGCGCCACCCCCTGACCTTATCGATGGGGAAGAAGAATATGAAATCAAGAAGATCATACGCCACCGGGAATTCCCGAAGTCCCGCTCCTTCCTGATCTGATGGAAGGGATACTCTGCCAAAGAAGACTCTTGGGTCCCAGAGCGGAATTTGAAACACGCGAAGTCCGCTCTCGCTTTGTATAAGAAGCTCCACCCCTCCGCATTCTCCTCCTCACCCACTTCTCGTTGAAACTATCATGTCTCCCAATGCCGCCTCTACCATCTCTTCCATCTCTACAGTTTCGTCTATCCATGATACTATTGTCGATGACGTTTCTCGCCCTTCGTCTACGCAACCCCAAGCAGGATGGGGATCCTCTCCCACTCCTGAACCTGATAGTTTTCCTCCTGTGTCTCTGGCTACAACTCTTACTCCTATTCATTCCATAACCGTTCCCCTTTACGCAAACCGCCTCCGCGATGACTTCCCTGACTCCCCCGACATCCTTCGCCTCTCCAACTACCTTCGTGACTCGTCCTTCTCCATCGCCATAGATTCTTTCCTTGACATGGGCTCTCCCCTCTTCGCCCTACGCCGCACCTTTCTAAAAAACTCGTCCCTCCGTCTCCTTGCCACCAACCTCACGAACTCCCCCCTCCAAACCTTGCACTCTCGTCTCATTTGAGACATCTACTGCGACATCGAAGGCTCCCTCCTTATGACGATGTACCAACTTGGCATGCTGGAATTCCTAGACAACATTGACCGCTACATGCGCGAATTGGCTCAACGACATTCCCCCGATTCATCCGTCTCTTTCCTCACCGCCCCGTCCACAAACACCTACGTCACCGCTCCCTCCTCCAGGACGTCCTCGTCCATCTCAGCTTCTTCATCTCCCCTTAACACCGAAGAGGAGGCTGTATATCAACGGATCGAAGCCTGGTGGACTGGTGGTCACGAGATGGTACCGCTCCCCCACACCAACCCTCGTTATAACAAGGCCTGTTTCTCCTGCCACCGTCTGGGCCACATGCGCCCTGACTGCCCGGTCTATTAATGCCCCACTTGCCTCAGATGGCAACTGGGTCACGCACAACAGCGGTGCCCCCTCTGTTGTCATCCTCCCCCACCGTCTCCCTCTACATCGTGCCTGTCCTCCTCCTGTCGCTCCTCCGGATCCTCCGGACGTTCCCAACCCCCGGCCTCGTCCTCTCGTCGCCCCACTGGGACTACTAGATGCTCACCCATGCCTATTCCTCCCCCGCATCGCTCCCATTCTCCTTACCTGCGTCCCACTCGATGCCCTTCCGTTCGTGAACACTCCCCCATCTCCGACGTGTACAAAGACGACAACACCCTTGGATGGGACCAGCTCCCCAGCGAGGCTCAGAGTAACTTGTGCGACTCCCCATGTGGGTCAATTTGCAGTTATTGAAGGATTGTCCTACGTCGTTGCCTAGGATCTAGTAGGGGGGTAATGTTACGATTTCTTTTCTTTTTTCTTTTTCGTCGAAGTTCTTCCTCTCATGTTCCAGAACCTTCTCCCCGTTCCCATGGAATGCCCTCCACCTAAACGCAACTTCCTTTCTACATGTTGCGCATGGTTACCTTTGTCCCGTTCCCTCTTACCTCTTACGGACGTCTATTTCAGTTCATGCGTAATCTTACGCAGCCTCACCCTTCTATCGTACGACTTGAGCATTTCCCTTTATATCCGTCCTAGCATTTCCGCTATGAACACTGCTTGGTCCGTGTGCCGCGTCTCCACTATTTAAGTAGACGACTCTCTACATGTATTTTCCTAACTTCGACCTGCTCAATATACCTTGAAGCAGTCCCTTGGATCTCTAAGTCTTCGCCTTACTTTTGAGTAGGCGCTCCTTGTCATACCGCGTTCGCTACTGTGTCCCAGTAGCTCCCTTGGTCTGCGGAAGTCCCAGACACCCCTTGTCCCTCTGAAGGATACCACCTCAGAGTTCTCGTCCCTTGTTGTCGAAGGATAC
>JBBPKY010000857.1:0-12819 GCA_038089495.1 Xerocomellus dryophilus
CTATACATTATTAGAATTACGGTATAATGCAATTTTGCCCGCATACCACGACGGGAGCTGCCAGAAGTCTATACACTATGAGAATTATACACTACTACCATATACATTATGAGAAAGTTGACTGTACTTAGGCTAGGAGACAGACAAAAGCCTATCGAGCCCACAGACAGCGCCTTTCGTAGTCACGTCTGCTGCACCGCCTGTAGATTGGCGCCCTTGTGGATATGTATGTATCGCCCTGTCGTCTCGAGTATTGTCCGCGCATGCCGCCGCCGCCTGTTCCATTGGTCCGATTTAGTCTGGTGACTAGCCCGTCTAAAAGAGGTTGCGCAAGGTAAGTCGTCATGGCAGCCGCACGTCGAGGCAACTTTGACAGAGTTTGTTTGACGTCCCAGTTGTAAGGGGTCCTTGCATTCGAAGGAAACCGGACCATAGAGCATGGGTGAGCACATGTATTATCGACAAGGCGAGGGAAAGAAAACGCTCATTGCTGATGATATCATGACGCCACGAGTTTGCTGCCCTGGCTCAAGCTGCAATCCTCGTCATCGTCCAGTGCCCAGGCTGACTCGGGCCTTGGACTCATGCCACGGGAACAACACACGAGTCAAATTCGGTGCACGTTTCGTTAGAACATGGATGAGCGCATATATCGAAAAGGAGAGCACAAAGCAAATGACCACGAAGTTGGTGATCCACAAGTTATACGTTAAGGTCCCCTTTCATCAAACGGCGATCCTGGTGGACATGCAAGGGTGGTTAATAGCCCTTTCGCACGCCATCAAACACCTCTGCGTCGAGCCTTTCAGCGTGCGCTCGGTAAGGTCGTTGCGCGCCTTGACACGGGCGTTAGAGGAAGAAGGTCGCGGAATGGTGCATCGGGACGAAGCGTATCGTGTGTATGGAGGGCCCGCGGCTTTCGATGCGCGCGGAGAGCGTGATATATCGATTTCGAAGTTGGTTGAACGTTTTCGTGGTGTGGCAGGTATGCGTTGATTGCGACGGCGACCGACTACGATTCGTGGCGTCCCCACTCGGAGGTCGCCACCGCCTCCCAGGTCATTCGGACACTCCAAGCGAACGCGAATACCTCGCGCCACATTGCCGTGCACGTCGCTGCACAAGGCGGCCTGTTGAACGGAGAGAAGGATGGCATGGCATTCTCCATCATGCCCGCGAGTGTCGATCAGAAGAAAGAGGACGTCGAGAAGCTCACGTACATCCTTCCCGAGTATTTCAAACCTGCTGCGAACTAGAGAGAGGGGGTAGGATCTATTTAGTGTGACGTCGAACTGCTCCCAACAGGTTACTATCGAAGCCCTGGACTAGAAGTATTGAATTACACTCTCGTATGAATGCGTGCTTCTTGCGGGTCAACGCGGCAGCACCAAGAGGTAGTGAGCTGTGTTCCAGTGTACGTAAACATGTCTTTCGCTATCAGGTCTCGGACAAACCAGGCACTCCCCCAGATGAGGTAAGTTAGTACCAACTCTCGGTTCATCGTTCGCGAACTGACCATCGAAGGACGTATCAGATACACCAGACAACTTGGACTCTGGCAGATCGTCGTATGATCATGTCCCACTTTCCTCGTGTTGTTGTAATCAAAATATTGATAAGAGAGCCAAACCGATTTGCAGCTTTCTCGGAACCCTGCATTTCTCCCACACATCGAGCGTTTCTCGGTCGAGCACCAGCTCGCCTTCCTCAACATTGTTTCGCAGACTCGTTCCCACCTCACGACGTTACCTTCAGCCTCCATTTAGACTAGGTACCCGAAGATCCCTGCATTGACGAAATACAACTTCGTTTTCCAACAAACGACCCCACAATATGCCAACCTTGCTACTCCGGACGCCTCGCACAAGATCGATCCGAGGGATGTTCGTCATCATCGTTGATCCATGTATTTTTACTGCCCAACCAACAGCTTTGTGGATGTGAAATGGTGATAAGGATAAGCACATACTCTCCATGCTAAACGGATGGTAGTCTGGGCTGTCGCGGCACGTGACTTCCCAGAGGGTAATCCGTGCAGGAGTGAGCCAGGTGGCGGTGCTGGTGGCGTGTCTTCTCGTCCGCCATCTCGTCTGGCAGTGAGCTGGCTCCCTCGCATCAAGCGCCTCGCCTGCTCCTCGTTTTCGCACCCACCCACCACTCCCTCTCGCAGGGACGTCCAAGTTACACTTGTCCGTCGCACTTCGCTCATGGGCTCGCTCAGTGACCTGCTTGGTGCCCATCCCACCCTCGCAGCTCGCTCGCCCTCACAGTGCTTCGGGCCGGAAAGCCCTCTGGGGCTTTCGCCCACATTCTCACTCCTGCTATGTACACACCTACTGTATGTAGTATGTACATCACCCGCTCCTACCCATGAGCCACCGTCGTGATCGAACTTCACGGATGCTGCACATAGGCACCGCGAGCCGCGACTTGCCATATATGGACACCGCGCGGGCGCACTACACATCGACGCTCACCTACGCACTCATTTTGGACTCGCACATCATTCGTTTAATGGGACATTTACCCTCTCTTTCATTTTCACTACAGTAGGCTCCCTTCCGTTTGAGGGGAAGTCACTGCAGAAACGAGTTTATAGTCATAACTTAATGAGAACTACGGACATGATATAAACTGACCTTGACCTGATGAGCGGATACCTGAATGATAAATCACAGCGTAATCAGATGGCCCGAACTTTGGACCTGAGGACGACGAACGACGACGTAAACCCGACCTCGAATTTAACACAACACATATAAACACATGTGTTTCCGACCCGACTAACGCCAGTATCATCGACCGGATATCAGTCGGGCTATACCCTATACACTGACCATTCTCGACGCTTTGTAGTTCATTTTTTGAGCTCCGAGTACCAAAAGGTAGGTCCGTCTTTTCCCCCCCCCTCATCCCAACGCTCACTACCCAAAAAATGGCTGATGTCCCCGCCAGCAACAACTATGACGATCATGAACTCCCAGAATTCCTCGAAATCACCCTTCCGAGGCGTACCAAGGCCTTCATATTCAAAGTTGACCACCCCGAGCCTTTGGTAAGTATGGCCCTAAATAGTTTGCGTTCTTCACCTTAACACATCCATTAGCTCTTCAAAATCAGGTGCGCTGACGCTATTGCAGACGCACAAGCCCCCGCTGCACCGCCTGCGCTCCCGGCCATCACAAAAAGCGCCTTCGAGGCTCCCGAGCCTCTTGACGGCAAAAATGTCAATGGTGCTAGCGCTGGACCTGCTAAACGTCCTGCGCCTGAGGACGACAGTGCTACAGAGCCGGAGAGCGATCAGGAGCACCACGTCCTTGTCCCAGAGACCCCCAAGGTATCATTTCTACTTTTATCACGACGTGTTTGAATGATTCTACTGACTACTCGGTCATCTTCATAACAGTTGAAGTCGATGGACAGAGGGAAAGGAAATCTTGAGCACCCGCGTTCCAAGAGCTTTGCCTCTCCCAGGTTAAAGTACTACAAGGGCTATGGATCTCCTGGCCCGTCTACTAAGCGTTCTAAAAACCTGTAATCATATGTACTGGACATCGACTAAAACTTAGCAATTATTTTGTTCGCTGCACGTGACCCTCTGAAGACGTGCAACAGATGCGACCCATCCAAGTCGTTTCTCATCTTCTTGTCCCCCAGCAAGATGCCCACCCGGTGCAACTGCCAGACGAACAAGTGCGGCGGCGCTCTGGTCGCTAATCACGTTGCAGCAGCCCACAAACGATCTGATCTACTCAGGAAAACCGTCTCGTCGCAGAATCACTTCAAGCGTTCATCAAAGTTGATCGTGCCGTCTGCGCAACTCGATCATGGCCCAGTCTCTCGAACACTTCATGAACAACCCCCACAAATCTCTCCTGATGTCGCGTTTCAAGATCCTCCAAGAAGATCCGAATGCGCTGTCGAGCAGGAAATGCTCGACCATGGTACGATAACGGGCGAAGATTTGGATATTATCACATTCGGATCCGACCTCCCTAACCTCGGATCGAACTTTCATAGTCCAGAGGCCCTGATTGCAGCAGTAGACCACTTCTCTGCCTATAGTGCTGCGACAGCTGCAGGAGCCTGACCGCTGACATCCTACGAGGCCCATCATCTCCCCCCCGATCTGGAACGATGCGCATTTGAGCGTCAAATGCAAAAGATCACCGAAGAGTTGGACAATAATCACGATTTTGATCAACGTTGCAACACGATGATCGAGCAAGATCTTGGTGACAGCCTACTGGACGGCGCTGATGATAATCTCAATGATGAGGCCGATCTTGATGGTTCACCTGAGGACGACGACCCCGAAAATGAACCGGGGAATACAGTCCTTTCCGTACAAGATGATGAAGACAACCCCGATCCATTCATGTCATTGCCCGAGTTCAAATCGGCAGACGATCGCGATCTCTCTAGGCTTCCACCCCACCTTCTCGTGATCTACACGGTCGTTTCATGGTTACATCTTCAGTTCCACCTACCCCGAGTTGCTTGTAACGCACTCTTGACAATCTTCGCTTATATTCTCACTTCCATGCTTCCATCAATCGCAACTCCTTTAGTTACCCTGCAGTCGAGCAATTCTATCCTGGGCGTCGACAGGAACATCGTTCTTCTACCCGTCTGCCCAACCTGCCTCAATGTTTTTCCACCTGCAGGATCGATTCATACTCAAGATACTTGCCTTCCATGCAATGTCGATCTATTTCTTCCTGCTGAAACCAAACGTGGCAATATACGGTCAATCAAATCCCCAGTCGTGAAGTTTCCTTATCTTCCTCTCTCGGAGCAAATCAAGTCCATCCTCAAAGTTCCTGGTATTGAGGCGATCTTAGATGAATGGCGCCTGAAAGACCGCGCCCCGGGCAAGTATATTGACATATTTGATGGCAAGATCTGTCGCACTGCACTCAAGGGCTCCGATGGGAAGCTTTTCTTCTCAAACCTTCCGTCCGAAAAGCATGGCCCGCAAGGTGAACTTCGTATCGGAGTGAATCTTGGCGTAGATTGGTGAGTTCCAGTGTCATTAATTCATTGACCTCATGCTGACCTCGCCGCTTATCAAGGTTCTCTTACATACGAAGTAACATCGCGCCGTCTCATTCATCTTGTCCTGTCTCCTTCTCTATATGCGATTTACCACCAGAGTATCGGTCAGTATCGCTTATCTCCCTCTTCTCCACATAAACTCCCAAATTTATTTTATATCTAGGTATCGCACAGCAAATTTAATGTGCGTAGGGATCCTACCAGGTCCCAAGGAACAGAATCCCGATCAGATCCAACGGTTTCTCCGGCCTATCGTCTCTGACCTTCTCCGTCTCTGGAAATCTGGCATGGTAGTACCAACGGAATCATGTCCTGATGGTAGGTTTCTTTTCTCAGGCTTCTTGTCAATTTCTTCCTGATCTGTATTAGGTCGCGTTGTTCGTGTAATCCTTGTTACTGTCGTCTGTGACAAGCCAGCAGCGCACAAAATGGGGGGGTTTGCATCACATTCCCACACCTATTTCTGTACGATTTGTTGGATATCCATTGGTGACAAGGGGACAGCGAAAGCATTTCAGGCTCAAGGTACATCTCCCTTCGTCATGGTCTTTTTTCCACTCATGCCAGTACTAATTGACAGCATTTCCACCACGAACGGATGCTCAACAACGTGAGCTCGGTGAACAGTATCGTAAGCTTACTACAGCATGCGCCCGGGCGAATTTTGTCAAGGAGCATGCCACGCGTTACACGCAGCTTTCCCGCTTGCCTTACTTTGACCTTGTCAAACAGATTGTGGTTGATCCGATGCATAATCTATTCCTTGGTGAGTCTTGTCTTTACCTTGACCCATCATGAGGCACACTCTCATGCTCTTAGGCCTTGTCAAGACGCACTTCTACAACATTTGGGTACAAAATAAAATCCTTCGCCCAAACCACGAGCTGGTGAAACTACATGATATGCTAGCTGATGTACGTACTATCTACGCTAGTCAGTTCCGAGCTCACGCTATCACATTAAGTTTCAGGTTCCAGTATCATGCGGTAAACTGCCAACTGACATAGGCATCCCTGCCGGAGGTTCGCTGACATCTGATCAGTGGCTTCTTCTTGCCACGTTGTATGGACCAATCGTTGTGGGTATTATTCGGACTCTTCCCTTCATTCTTTCACTCTCACGATATACTCAGATTCCACAGCTCTGGAACACATGTTTACCACATGATGGTGCTGCCGAGATCATTCGGGGTCGTGTTAGAGTCATAGAGAGGTTAGAGGCTAACAAAAAAGCTGAACTTACTCATAAGGCAGAGAACAAAAAGGCGCTTGCCGAGGCCAAGAAACAAGGCCGTGAAGCATATGAAGCGGTCCGCGCTCAAATCAACCAGGAGAACCTCAAGATTACTGAGGAGAAACAACAAGAGAAACTACGTGAGAAGGCCGAGAAGGCCAAGCTTACCGCAGCCAAGAAGGCCAAGGCAGCTGCTTTAAAGGCGAGTCTGACATTCATTTGGCTACTTTTGTGGCATTTCATCCGATTTTTCTAGTCATCGAAGAAGCGAAAAATGCCAGGAGATCCCCCCGACGAGACTCAAACCAACCCTCCGGCTGAGGAAAGGATATTTGATGATGACAAGTTTTGCCTCCACCCCGATGATCCAGCCAACTTTCTTAAGTTGTCGGCCGCTCTTCGACTTCTTATCAAACATGAGATCAGCGATGATGACCTCACAAAGGCCGATCAGCTCATTCGCGAGTATGATACTGAGTTGATACAGGTACATCATGACCTTTGGTGATTTTTACTCGCTCACTGTCTCACAGCTATACGGTTCCAATGTTATCAAACCCAATCATCACTATGCAACGCATGTTGCCGACTGTTCACACAACTTTGGACCATTACATGATTTCTGGACATTCCTTTTCGAGCGATTGAACAAGGTACTCAAATCGTTCAAGACCAATAATCACGGCAAAGGTGAACTCGAGACTACCTTCTTTTGGGAATTCCAGAGGACGTGTGAGATTGGGCGGCTGGTAAGCTGAAATATTCACTTGTTCCTATTCTAATTCTTTCTTCCTAGACTTTCACACTTAAACGGCAGCAAGAGCACGTTCTCCCTTGCCAGGTTGCGAAGGTTATGCTGAAAGCATCAAATGACGAGCGGGGAACAGTAGCCGGTTTAGCTGCGATCAGTAACGACCTTGATAATACAATTGATGACGGTAAGCCTGCCACTGGCGGCGTCACAGATTAAATTTCAAGTTTATATTGGACCTATTGAATGTTTTTCTTAGCCGGCCTGTCATATGGACTTAGTCCACGTCATCGTGTCAAGGACATGTCATCAGATACATATCGATTACTCGCTCGTACCCTTTGCTTCCTTGATCCCTTAAGACCCGTCCATTGCCGCTCAGACATACCCCTTGTACCCAACAGTATTCCCTTGGCCTACAAAGCGACTTTTTTCGACTATGTTGTACTCAAAGGAAAGCGGTACTACGCCTCAAGATCAGTTGGATCAAGCAACTCGTCATTTGTTCGTGTTACTGTACCTCGTAACGATCTGCAGACTTCCCTTCTTGCATTTGGCGAAGTCCTTGAGGTTTTCCAGTTCTCCCAACTCTTTTACGGACAAGAATACTTCTTTTGGTTTGCTCGCATGCGTTGGTTTAAGCCATATGATGGCCCTTGTGAGAAAGTCTGGAACGACTAGCAAGTGGTGTATCTTTCTTTTTGGTTCTTTGCACTGACGACATAACAGCACCGCTGTGGATGTTCGGCTATGGAAGATCGCTGAGTATCATGATCAAGAATCTCGACTACCAGGACTAATTGACCCTGAATGGATCCATGGACACGTAGCATTAACAACGGTTTCACTCTTTGAAGGAGATCAGAAGGCATGGGCAACCATTGACCTCGCTAAAGTAAGTCTCTCTTTCATCTTTGATACCAAGGTTACGACACAGTCTCGGTTTGAATTTTCTAGTGACGCAGGTACACTAGTACTCGGAATCAGTACATCCATCACAAGTCCCGATTCCGTCACCATTTCCCTGAGCGTTTCATCCTAAACTTTCTCACCCTGCCTGCTCTCGCCCACAAGGTTCTCACCTGCGGCTTCATTTTCTTGGCCAGTAACACCTTCAGCCTCTTCAACCTGTGCTTCTTGCGCTTTCGCGGCTTGGAATTCTTCAAGTTTCTTGTGGTGCTCACAAAGCTCCTTCAGGTAAGCAACTTCCTCCGGGAAGAAGTCGGTGGGTTTAGCGCGTCCATAGAAGTCATCTAACCAAGCACCGCCATCTAACACCTTCATCGTTGGGTGTGAGTGGGCCCAGCTCGGACTAACCATTGATTGGAATGGAATGGTTTTCTTTCGGGAAGCAGGCGCGTCAGAATTCATTTTGGATGGTGCGATATCAAAGTGACGCTTGACCACTTTAGTCTTTGTCGTTGCAGTTGTCCTCAGACGTTTCCTTGGCGGCTCCGAGGCACCGCCATCTTCTTCTTCACCCGGACCATCATCTCCTAGCTCCTTCTTGGCACGGAGTGACAAAAACCGCAAGAAGGCAACATACTGCATATCATTTGTAAGCAAATCTGGGTGTATCGAGATGAGGTTACTGACGTCTACCGAGCGCCATTCATGGCCAACAACCCTCCAGGAATTTTTGCCAGTTTCTGCAGCTTGGCGTCTTGCTCGAGTATCGTCACTTAAATCCGCACCCTCTGGACAGGTAAGGTATTCGCTGGCAAAGTCTGTGTCGAGCATAGCTAAGCTTCCATTAGCTATGATTTCTTCTTTCTCAAGTTTCTCGGCAACAGCTCGACGTGTTTTAGTAGCCTAGATGGTGACATGAAGTTATTTTCATTTGTGGGAAGAGTTCCCACCTACATTTGATCTGCGAGCACGATGGCGACCTGCAGCTTTTCTCGTAAGGGCCCCTTGAAGTTTTTCAGTATTACTTCCCTCCTGAACGCTCTTATGAATAGTTCGGAAATAGTTCTTGCACAGCCGTGTTATAACCTGCAAGTTGAAGCTTTTGTCATCCATCTCGCCTTTTGGGTTGGAGTTCTTCCGGACTTGCTGTACATCCAATTTGGTGAGAAGGACACTCTTCGTCCTCCTAAGTACTCACCTCCTCATTGTCATAGACACTTTTTGCAGCCGCTTGGATGAAGAGAGAGTTTGGCACCTCGTCAACATGACCCTCCCAGACAGGGTGCCAAATCTTATTCCCGTCCACCTCGACAAACGGGGCCTTGTCTTTCAATGGCTGGATCTCTATCAACGCTTGGGAACGTTCACCCTTTTTCCCCGACCGGTCAACCCCACACAGTTCAGCAAACTTCATGTGGACGAGTGCCTGATCACAGGTAGGTATAATTTGGTACATCAACGACCGATTGCTTACCTTGCAACGGACATGGTCATTTGATCCGTCCTTTTCTTTTTTCTCGCCAGGTTGAGCTTCAGCTTGAAGCTCCTGCAGGGTCTTGTCATGGGCTTCAATTCGAGTGGTGAGTTCTTCGTTTGATTTCTGCAGGCGCCCAATGACTTCGTCCTGTTTGGTAGCCTTCTCTGTGAGAAGTTTCACATCAGTGACGAGCTGTGAGAGCGTTGAGTCGTGCTGGTGGCTGAGAGGAGAGTCACTGTTGCCGCCATCAGCTAGGTAGCCCATGGGATGACGAGCTTGGTAAGTATTCATTCGACCTTGGGGATGGAGTGAATAGTCATCCATACTAGGAGTCGCACCACGTGGACCCATCGAATGACCCCGAGAAGATTGGTCGCCAAAGGAGAACGGAGTCTGGGAGTGAGAAGTGTGTCCTTGATATGGGGTGGTCACTCTCGGTAGGTTTCCGCCGTGGCCTACATGGGTTTGTTGACTGCTAAAATACGGCCCAATATACCCTCGACGACCTCTATCAAGCTCAGGGCTGTCCATCGTGTTCATGCTCTCATACGGATCGTCAAGCATGCGCGAGAAATTTTGTGCTGGCCCCAGAAGCTAGTGACGAGTGGGTATTTTTTTACGTCGTGGGGAGTAGTACTCACATTTCTGGTCCCTCCTCTTGGATTATTGGGATGACCACCAGGGCCGACAAAGAAAACATCGTCGTTGTGTGGGTTTGCCATTCCATCAGGTGGAGGGAGTGGCAAGTGGTTTTGGCCTGGGTGGTTTTGATTGAACTGTCCGGGGACATGGTAGGTTTGATTCACTACTTCTTGATCATGATTACCATGGGGCTGATTATTTGAGGGGTTAACAGTGCCATTTGGATGCCGCTGAGGGTTGTACATCTTAGCCTATTAGGCTTGGGGAGCAGGGGGAGGAGGAGAGGAGAGCAGTGGTAGGTCCTGCGGACTGGGCGAGCGGATGAACATGAAGCAGCACATATCCTGAGTATACCACTATCCGAATTCGTTGGTTATCATGACAAGATTGAGACCCTCCACAATCTATCTCTTAATTAATCAGAGCCTAAACGATGTGGAGATAAGTTGTGAGGAAGACTGATTGGATCGCACTCCAAAGGCAACTGCCTCTCAGTTTATACATTGATTACTGAACCTCTCGCTATGGAAATCGTAGGAACTAGACGGAAAAGTTCCCGCGCGTGTACAGTTGGTGTACAGAGACTAATCCCACGCTTCTGCGATCCGTTTAAAACTTCGTTACTCCAGTGAGTGTAGGAAATTACAAACGTGAGAGACTATATTACATAAGCACTTACTATTTTCGTGCGTCGTAGTTAGCTACACCTCAGCGCGGTGAGTATTCTTTACTAGAGCTACCTATTGTAGTACTGACTACTTACAGGACTTACATATCCAACATGTTCCAGTTCAGCTGTGACCCCTGCATCAAAACATGGCTTGCATGCAACTTTCGCCCGTTTTTCCTTGAGTTGGCATATGTAGCAGACGAACCTCTGGATGGTCATAAAAATGGAGTTGGTGCCATCGTGATGGATTCGTACTCATGGCACAAAGTGGGCAGGGAACAGCGGCAGACGAGTCCATCGGACATGCAGTTAATACTCTTAGCTATCATCAAATAGGCAAATCTATGAACAAGCTGACAAAACTAAAAATATAGCATGTCTTCAAACACTGCTATGCAGACCTATGCAAGTATACATGACTGCCATCAGCCTTCCCCGGCACGTTATCAGCGATACGTACGTTTCATCTTGTTGCGTACATCTTACAGAACGTATCTGAAACTGCGATTCTGGCGGTCCGTCAAATCCATAAATTCCTGTCCGGGATCCAGTCAGCGTCCGCCCACCATGACACGCCAACGTCAAAAATAGTAGCAACGACAACCATACCTTGTCCACCTTGACCTGCACGAGCGCCCCGTTCTCTGATACCTTCTCAATGACGAATTCTTCCTCTTCCTCGATCGGTTCAGCGTCCCGTCGTGCGTTTTCCCGCGCCAGCATCCAGCGGATGACCAAGAAGAAGACCGGACAGGTGAGACAACAGATACCAATGATGATCCACGGGACACGGTTTCTGCATGGAAGCGGTTCACCCCGTTGGTAGCGCGGGTCGGATAAGGAAGGGGGAAAAGGAGGGACGTACCTTGGTTCATACTGCGACTGCCACATGAACGGACCTGCGGCGCTTCCAACGCAGTGGGCGCTGAGCACGATGGCGTTCGTCGTGACCTACATCATCATGCGCACCAACCTGAGAATGATGCGAGTATACGATGGAAGCTGGACGGACGGACCCTCTTAGTGTGTCCCGCCGTCACGTTGGTCAACCAGGACAAGGACAAGACGAATCCGGTGGCGTCGATACCCACGAGCCAGATCCCAAAGAGTAACCCAACCTGGTTGCTCCACGGTAAGAACTCGATCATCAACACCCCAATAAGAGATGGAATGAAGTATACCGCGCCAACATAGGCACGACCGTTCGGGATCCCGGCCGCAAGTATTACTCCCGTCCAGATGGTAATGATCTCAATGAACCCATCAACACATCCGAGAAGCGTCGTGTCGAGGTAGGTAAACCCAAAGGATGAAGTGATGATCTGTCGCTGATTCGTGAGCGACTTTACGCTGTGCAAGGCAGAAAAGAGCGCAAAGAGCCATGTCTTGGGGTCTAGGAGCGCTTCTATCATCCTGCATTCCCTTGTCAATGCCAAAAGATGAACGTAAAATATGAAGACGCACTGCTCTTTCTTAAAGTGTTTGTTCTCCACGCCGGTTTGGTTTTCCTAGAGGGTTCCATCAACACAAGACTAGCGATAGGTCCACCTTTCGTAAGTCTCCCACCTTCAGGCGTTGGACCGCCGTCGCTCGCTCGCTGGGCGTAAGGAACCACGCAGTAGTAGGAGAGTCTGGGAAGAAGAACCTGCAGAATACATGGTCAGCCAAGGTTATGTATCAAGGACTCTGCAGTACCAGTAGAGTACTGCCACGATGAGCGTTATGGTCCCGGTAATGACCATCAACCTTGCAGACAATTGGGTTTCTCATATCGTTTCTCCGCAGACAAGAATCTCACCATTGCCAGGGAGCGAATCTGGTGGTTGTAATGTGTAGAGATCCAAAGCTGATGAAACCAGAGATGATTTGGGCTGTCGTACGGGTCAGCATTGCCCGCGACTCGATTCGATCGGATCACCTATCCCATTCATCAGGACTAGCAACTTATTAGCACACATAACAAACTTTAACGACGTCAAACACTCACACCAATACCCAAACCGCAACGTCTGTTCCTTGCGCGTGTAGAACATAGAGCTGACAATCATGAACCCTGCTGTGACGGAACCCTCACACATG
>JBBPKY010000858.1:0-12811 GCA_038089495.1 Xerocomellus dryophilus
AAGCTCTAAATATTTGATCGTATTGTTTCTTCTCCGCCTTGCTCAATGCCCATGGGATTTTAGGTGCCGCCCCCCTTCCGTGTGTTTGATTGTGCTGCTGGAAGCTCTGCTGCAATGAGAGGCCACCGGGCTGCTGCTGCGGGAGTGGTGCGAGCTGTGGCGTCCCGCCAGATGTATATGGAGAGGAAGCATTGGCAGGCATGAATGAACTGGACATCATTTGAAGCCGTGGATCGACGAAACCGGTAGCATGAGATACCAATGAAGCTGGAGCACGCCCTGCGAAACCAGTAGGTTGTGACAGAAGCCCAACACCCGTCGGCTGCGCAACCAAGCTTTGCGCCCCAAAGGAAGACGAGGGCCCAGCCAGGCGATTCTGGTTCACATTCAGAAAACTCGGTTGCTGCTGAGTTACAGGCGGCGGAGGTGGGGGTACGTTCTGCTGATATGAAGTGGAAAGTGGTGGAATCGGGGGTGGTGGATGGCGCTGCTGAAAGCCGAATCCAGTTTGATGAGGTTGCTGAGGTCCTTGCGGATATACGCCGGGGAATCCTGCTGGTTGTGAAAGACCACCGAACCCTGTGCCCAATCCAGGTGCACCTGGCTGGGCACCAAAGCTACCCTGGGGTGGCTGGAACTGAGCAGTGGGGTTCAGTTGCTGTCCGGGTTGAAACTGTGGTTGTGGTTGTGCGCCAGGAAATCCAGTTTGCATGGGATGCTGAAATCCCGGCTGGCCCCACTGGGACATGGCGGAGGGTGGACACTAAGTTGTAGGAGTTGAAGTACGTCGGCGTATAACAGGACAGGAACAAGTATGTGTCGCAGATGCGGCTTGTCGTGCGCAGTTTTGAAGAACTCCGCAAAAAATGTCCAAATTTAGACTTGTCCCGAAAAATAAATACCCGCTTTCGTCTTACTTCTACCGCACGATGGCGTCTATAAACACACAAGTCTACTTTGCAAGTAGCACAGGTATAGCTCATGACCATCACAGAATAAACCTCCGCCCGCAGGAATCGATGCTTTGCATGACACGCTCTACCCGTGGTGTTTTCAATACACCATGACGAGTCCGGTGCGGTGTCGACTTTTATCGCGGTGCGAAACCCTAGAGCCATAACTCACATCGTCGGGACGACCAGCGCACCGCCTTTGCGCCCCAGTGGAAACTGTACAGCGTAGACCAGATCCTAAACGACGGAGCCTGCGGATTCCCAACTCACCCTCGTAGATCCTAGCATCGTAGCCGCAGTCGGTGAAAATATCATTGTCTTATTCGACATCGACGACATGAAGAATACCGTTCTCCGCCTCCGTGATAAACCCAGACCACGGTACTTTGTCCATACCGCCAACAACATCAAAACTACCGTCCCCGGAGGAAATTAGCTTCTCGCCGTCATTGAGCGCAAGGCCCTCTGGCCAGATCAAATCACCTTTCCCGGGGCACCACCAACGAATCCCGGTGATTTGTTCAAAGCACCGATGTGGTCGTCCCTATAAGTTACGGTTACGACGGGGTCAACTGATGATTTCCGAGTCAAACTATCCGTGTCCAGTCCGCTTTCGTTTGGAGATGGAGAGAAAACTTTGTCGGGCAGCTTCGGTTCGTTAACGCTCGTCGCAACAGCCGGGGCATACACCCCCACTAGTTGTATGACCCTAGCCATTCCGAAACCGTGGCTTGGTTTTCGGAAATCTTGTAAAAGGGTCAAAAAATGGAAATCGCGCCATCTACGACGCATTCATTGCTATCAAACCAGAGTACGATCACATGAGAGAAACGATTGTCGTCTCTTGTCTCTTGGCGGAACAAAAGTTACGGATGAAGGGGAAGAGCTCCTTTAACGTAGGGAGCTGCTATCATGGGCGCCGTGGCTTACAGTAGGAACAATCTTGAATTCGTTCAGTATACGGTACATAGCAGCCACACTCGTAACAGGAATGTCGCCTTCACAGCCAATCTCATCGTCTCGAGAAGTATCCAATGTATGCAATGGTGTGCTCTTATCGTGATTTCATAGTGTACTACAAAGCCATAATTAACCCATCACACCATGGGCGTCACTGAGGTATTGTTCATCACGGCCGTATTGTTCATGTTGTTTTGCCGCCCCCCTTCTCGATCCCGCCGCAACGACTCGACGTAGATAAAAGTGAGGATGACGTGATCCAACATCGGAACCACCTTGGGAGAGACGTCGAGGTAGGCTGGATGGGACTCTTTTAAAATCCCAAGATTCTTCTTGTGGAACCGGACGAGCTCGACGTCCGACTCGACAGGCTTCAACTGTTCGCAACGAATCCAATCGTCATCCCACTCTCCACCCAAGTAAACCAGAACGGACATACCCAACAATGCGTCGATTCGAGCTTCCACTTGTATGTATGTCGATCAGGACCTACGAAATACCGACCGCTAGCAGCATCAATCCACGATTCGAGCCGCCAATATTCCGTCAACATCGCATCATGCCATCAAAACGCGCGCAAAAATCAACGTACGTGTTCCATGCGCGCTTTTCGAGCATCGCGTCTGCGGGTATCACATTCCCATTGAACCGGAACACCGTCTCTTTCAACCGATGCCATTCGATGACGCCCATCGTCTCTGGGACACTACTTGGACCGCTCCAGCGGTACTTGGTGATCGTGGTCACTTTCTTAAACGCGGAGGGTGTGGAGATGGTGTAGTGGATGTACCCCCGTTCGTCAGAGATATTCGTGTCCATGTGGTTGGTCGTGCTGAATATGAAGCGCATGTCGGAGATCGAGAGAGTGAGAGGGCGGGAGGGCGGGCGGCTGGCAAGATGTGTTCAAAGTCGTGTACAGCAAACAACGGAACTTTATGA
This sequence comes from Xerocomellus dryophilus, assembly GCA_038089495.1. Lineage (NCBI taxonomy): Eukaryota > Fungi > Basidiomycota > Agaricomycetes > Boletales > Boletaceae > Xerocomellus > Xerocomellus dryophilus. The sequence goes on from JBBPKY010000858.1 coordinate 2,853, forward strand.
CGATTGGCTGGCCATGGAGGCAATGAACAAAAGGGGCCTGCGGTGGCGCGGAAGCCTACCAATTGTCACATGTCACAGTTCGTTGGCAGCAGTCCCAGATGCGAGGTCGGGTTGCTTGCATGCAGCCAAACACAAGCGAGTATGTAGCTAACCCACTGGCCCCTATTTGGCAGTGGCACACCGCTTGACGACCCAGGCACCCATCTCACGCCTCAATGAAGCATAGGTTGTTGATGACTAGGACTGTGGCCTGGCGGTACTGCTCTGACCATGTGCACACAACGCTGGCAGTGCATGTCAATCACTACACAGCACACATCGGATGCCATATGCTAAACGACTCAAGAAAACCTACAACACAGACGTACAGTCGAGATCAGAACGAGGTTTTTCATCGTCTCCAGCCATGAGCGGCCCTAGTAACTACGACGTGCAAGTTTTACAGAATCAAATGACGTCAATGGGCATCTCTTGGTGCCCCCACTTTCCAAATCGCACGTGAATACTATCATAATGCCATTCCACCCGCCGTCGCCGAGCTAGGACGTAATCGTCTGGCTCGCCGAATCGTCGGCATTTCATGTGCCCGCTGTGTCCGATCTATGTCCGAGTCGCTCTCGACGTAACGACTCAACATAGACGTACGTTAATATGACATGATCTAACATGGGGACCACTGTTGGAGAAACGTCAAGGTACGGCGGATGTGATTGTTTTCTTATCCCGAAATTTTTCTTGTGGAACCTCGCCAGTGCGACGTCTGATTCCGCCAGCTTCATCTGGGAAGAAGGTTTAGTTTAGGATGATGTCTACTAGTCAATCATGATCCTTTTGGTACGAGCAAAACTCGCAAGACAGTGGAAAGAACAACATACCCAACAATGCGTTGATTCGAGTTTCCATTTGTAAGAACGTTTATCGGGTCCTACGAAATAGCGCCCACTTGTCCGTTCCCCGTCGGTCAGTAAATCATATACGACGTAGTGACCCTATGAGGCAGACGTACGTATTCCACCGACGTTTCCCAAGCATGACATCCGCTTTGATCTCGTTCCCATTAAATCGAATGAGCGTTCCCTTCAACTCGTGCCACTCAACCGTCGCCATCGTCTCAGAGACACTATTCGGACCACTCCAGCGGTACTTGGTAATCGTGGTTATCCGCTTAGAGGCCCGAGGTGTCGACACGGAGTAGAGGATGTGGCCTTGTTCGTTAGAGATGTCCGAGTTCGTGTAATCGGAGGTACTGAAGACGAGGTGCATCTTCTAGGGAAAGGCAGTAGTGGGAGGGGCACAAGAGATAGAGCCGACGAGCGCGCTGCGTCGACCAAGATTTACTCAGAGGTTGCTAGCGCTACGCCCCCCCCCCACACACGTGTGTGAGAAGACATCATGTATCATGTAGTGAGCCGAGATGTCAGTTGCCGATTAAGCCCTCCCTCATCGCTTGGATGGATTCGTCTGCTGTGTGGACCAACTCACAGCCTGTGGTGTTGGAACCTAGAACCGAGTTGATCACAGCTGAACAAATAATGGGAGAGGTTGGGCAGACGCTTTGAATCCAACAGTGCGGGAGAGTGCATAAAAATGGAGCGAAGTTGCCGCACTTTGATGAAGTCTTAATAACGGCGATCCGGACTCAGCCTTCAATTAGGTGCCCACCACGAGTAACTGTTCGGATGAACGATGGTGAAGACCGCGCGCCATGCCTCGACTGGCACTGACAGCTAGGGTTTGGTGTGAGCCAGGAACCGCAAGACCTCGCAGGACCTGCGCAGTCGGTCTACTAGTATGGCTCAAGCTATAACTCGGAGTTACCTAATACCGGTAGCCAGCGGCGGGTGGCACGTGACCCGTTCCCAAGTAACTCCGCGAACTTGGTGCTGCCGCCCAACTGCCGCCCCGCTGTGACCCATCTCTCCGTTCTCCACGAAATTGTAATCAAGTATGTCCCTGAACTGGACTGGGATTCTTACTTTGTTATGGGTGGGTCTCACGGGATATGTGTTGCCAGTTGGATTCAGACATGGCGCCTGCCACCCGAGCGCTTGCAGGCGAAAGATGGGTCTGCGACCTATGTTGACACAGTTATGACTCTCCCTGCGACCTTTCTACGTGTATGATTCTACCCGCCGCCATCTGGTCCTGGGGGGGACAGCGACTCGAACCATTCATCTTCTTTGATGAGTCCGCGCTTACTCTCCGCCGCAGATTCGTGGTGGAAGTGAGCCGGTAGTAAGTGCAAGCCAGTGTTCTACAAACTCCAATTCTGGGCTAGGAAAAGGTGTCGTATCGACAAAGAATCATCGTTGCGACGACTCGGTGTTGGACTTGCCCGTTCTGTACGTACGAGGTTGCACAAGCAAAGGTTCTGTGGGCCCACCACATATAGTAATCCCACTGTGTTCGGACCCGCGCGCTCACCGCTGGGTCCTATATGGTTTCACATCCTCTAATTGGGTAGCTACATGCGACCCATCGGTGCCATGGTCTTCTTTCAAGTAGGTGGCGTCTTCATGGTTGCTTCTACAATGACCTCGTTCAGGTACCTCCGCCGAAATGGAGTATGAAGCGTTCGAAACGTGACTCATAGATTTCCAAATGATAACACGCGTTGTGGGAGGAGTTTCCAGATAGAATGCGACGCGCCAACCCCCTCGGTTTACGCTTGGATAGGCAGGTCGAATAACATCAGGGGGCGGGCGATATAAGCCGTCAATCTTGTGGGTGGAGAATGCTGACAGCCCCCATGGAATGGTCCACCTCTACTATCCAGTCGACGGTCCTAGTTTTGTTCGCGATCGTGGCCGTGGATATCATTCGACGGTTGAGCCGCAACCGCATCGAGAGGAAAGGGTGTATTTTCCCTCCTGGTCCTATTGCATTCCCACTATTGGGAAGTATCCTCTCTATTAACACTAAGGAACCCTGGTTGACATATACAAAATGGCGAGCAAAATATGGTGAGTGCGGTGCAAAGCCGGAATGAGTGACTCTGACCATTCTCAGGTGATATCATGTATTTCCAACTTTTGAATACCGACGTGATTGTGTTGAGCTCGCCCTCGGTCGTTGCGGAACTGCTCGGGAAACGATCACAGATATACTCTGACCGACCGTTCATTGCAACTGTTGAGCCGTGAGTGCAACTTTCAACTGGTCTTCCCGTGAAGTAACTACCGTACGCCAGGTATGGTCACGATTGTAACTTTACGTTTTCCCGGTATGGTGAACATTGGAGGTTGTGCCGGCGAATATTTCATCAAACTTTCCGTACCGAAGCCTCCCTCACATTTCGGCCCATGCAGCTTCGCAGAGCCCGTCAGATGATTATTAATGTGATCGACGTCCCAGAGGAGTACCCGTTGCATTATTCGACGTAAGAACTTTAGTCTGGCCCACTCATTTTCAAATAACTGCGGTTACCCCAGGTTTTCTGCTGCGGTAGCTATGTCTAGCGTGTATGATTACGAGCCAAAGCCCCGGAGTGACCCCATCGTGTCAATCATCGACAGTTTCCTTCACGTGTCTTTTCCAGCACTGACACCGGAGAAGGCCGTTCTCCTCAAGGTTTTCCCGTTCTGTAAGTGACTATGAATGTACAAAATTCTTTGCTTAAATCACTTTTGAAAGTGTTGTATACACCTGACTGGCTTCCCGGATCATGGATCAAACGTGAAGCGAGAGAGGCGTCCACATTAAGAAACAAGATGATCGAAATGCCATACCAGTATGTCCGGAAGCGCATGGTGAGTTTGTGCATTACCTGACAGGACAAGGGTGACTCAACAAGTTCCTGTGTAGGAATCTCAAGACAACATTAACGATGCAATGGTATTTGATCACATCGCTCGTATGGAACAATTCGATGACTCGCACCGCGCTGGATATGAGATGGCTCTCAAACACGCTGCTATATCCGCTTTTATTGGTAAGATCTCGTTGGTGCGGACCACCAATAGTCGAATCTCACTGTAGATGAATGTTAGGTTCTGCAGAGACGGTCTGTAACATGTGTTCCGTATGAGTATGGCGCTTATTGAAGACACAGACATCGTCAGCAATCATGACCTTCACGCTCGCGATGGTCAAGAACCCTCGCGTGTGGAAACGCGCTCAGGCAGAAATCGATGCTGTGCTTGGGATCGACAGGCTTCCCGAGTTTGAAGACAGGCAATCATTACCATATGTCGAAGCAATTATGCGAGAAACATTCCGATGGAAACCTGTTGGTCCCATGGGTGCGTGCTTGGGATCAAGTTTTCTCGCTGAATAGTATACTTAAATACCGAAGGCGTCCCGCACGCCACAACAAGCAGCGACGTTTACAACGGTTTCTATATACCAAAAGGCATGCTTCTACGTGAGCGGAATCTGGTCATAATAACATCTGATTAACAGGGACAACTGTCATCGCGAATATTTGGTATGTCGTTGGTAGGCAGTCGATTGTGAAGAAATTCTCACAACAGCGCTCTACAGGGCGATGTTATACGACGAAGCTCGTTATCCTAACCCAGAAATGTTCAGTCCCGAACGGTTTTTGGATACGCAAGGGCTATTGACCGAACATGACCCTGCCGACATCATCTTCGGATTTGGGCGGCGAGCATGCCCGGGTAAGCCACCTTTCCAGGCTGAGAGTGTCGCTCACGCAAGATGGTGCAATACCACCGACAGGCCGACACACCGCGGATGCGTCCGTATGGAGCGCTATCGCAACGATGCTAGCTACGCTCGAGTTTAACGCTGCTAAAGATGAAGATGGCAAAGATATCGATTTTGAAGCAACGTTCACGAATGGACTCACGCTGTAAGTTCCGGCAATCTACTAGACGTTCTCGATTGTTTTCTTTTTCTTTTTCAGGCGCCCGATCCCGTTCCCCTGCTGTCTCGCCCCTCGCGCACACATAAGTAAGGAGGTTCTCAAATGCATTATCGCTCAGTGATAGTAGAGCCTGTCGACTGATCACTGTTAGGTTGGTTTGTCGACCTCTGTGCTTGTAGAATTAGTATCTTGAAAGTCTGCGTTGGTAAATCCAAGTCGCTCATCCGTATTTGTGGTCTGGAGAACATGACAACCTGTCAGCGTGTCTCCTCGATGTTTCGGCGTCAGCAATCCACGGAGCGCGGGATATAATGGAATCGAACCAACGTTTGGACATATTCAAGGACCTACCGTAACGACCTGACACCCGGCTCTAGCAAACTGACCCAATGTCGCATTGTGATAAGATAATAATGTTGACTCCGTTTCGGACGTTTTTTCTTCCACCCGCAGGCTGCAATCGCAGGGGCAAAATGGCCATTCGGGAGAAAGCTGGGAAAGAGTCTTCCGGCTCGGGCCGTAGATACAGACACTGGCTGTCTGAGCACGCGGGGGTAAAAGGAGGGTATAGACCTACAGTCGCGCCTCGATTATCTGCGACCATCTGGCGCTACAGAATGACCGTCACTCTGTGTCACCGGGGCGGAACGTTTGAAAGAATGAACGGGGACGAACTTAGAGAACCAACGTTGGTGAGATCGTCGGCGCTGATGGCTTGTCCCCCTCATGAATCTCGGTGCCCCGGAAAGTATGCCAGTTATTAATAACCGCTGTCCTCCGTGAATGGTGAGCCGCTCGTCTCTTGGGCCCGGACTTCGATAGCTGGATGAACCATACGTGAGGCGCATGATGCAGAGACTAAGTATTAGGGATTTGTTCGCATGCCACTGTCGTATGGTATGAGGGCTGGCATCTTGTTTGATCACCGGGCTTATCAACTCGGCAAGCAGCTTGCCCTAAAGTCTGTACGATCGGCGAGTAATATGTCGTGTGTTGTTAGAACGCCACCTCAGTTTGACCTCCCATCTCCTCCTCCTCCCCGTCCCCCCCTCCGGAAGCATTCATTTGCTTCTTTCCTGCGCCCGTCTCTCGTCCCCATAGCCCGATGGCTTCCCAGTTCTCCCAGCAATACGCGTGTAAGCCCGCAGCCCACCAGATCAATCATTCATCTAACCACCCATTCTAGTCCGCGCTCAAAAGAGCCTTGGTCTCGTCGGTGGAACGCCAGACTACATCCCGCTCTCTGGCTGCGTCAGTCCTGACGTCCCAGCTCGCACTTACCATTATAGCAACGATGGAAGGCTGTTCGCTTATGCTCTTCCCAGCGTGTGCGTATTGCCTCGTGTCTCCTCGCCTAACCCTTCGATCCCATCTTACACCTCTTCAACCTAGTGTTCGAATCTTCCAGGCAGAGGGCGCAAAGCTCTTGCAAGAACTGAGCATCCCCAACATCATCGAGCTCGAGTTCTCCCCCCGCGGAACCTACATCTCCACCTGGGAACGTCCTGGTACGTACGAAAGCACCACATATCAGCCTCGTGTTCATCGCATCATTCGATAATCGATTTCTTATCGATTTCCCGCCGTCAGTCAAGCTTGAGGACGGCGCACAGCACAAGAACCTCCGCATTTTCTCCGTCTCCACCGGAGAAGAACTGATTGCCTTCACCCAAAAGTCCCAGGAAGGCTGGAATCTTCAGTACACCATCTCAGAGTCGCATGCGGTTCGCCTTGTCTCACAGGAGGTACTGGTCTTCCGGCCTGCCGAGTGGGGCAAAGGCGTGGTTGACAAACTGAGAGTTGAAGGCGCTTCAATGGTCTCACTCAGCCCCGGGTTGAATCCATCCGTCGCGGTCTTTGTTGCTGAGAAAAAGGTTTGCGTCAGCGCCGTATATGGGTGCCCATGTCTGATCCATTGAACAGGGTGCTCCTGCTAGAATCAAGATTTACGGTCTTCTCGCCCTTTCCGGTGTTCCAACGTGCGCCAAGACGTTTTACAAGGCCGATCGCGCCCAGATTAAATGGAACGACCTCGGAACACAAGCCCTGGTGGTCACCCAGACCGAGGTCGACAACTCCAACATGAGCTACTATGGAGAGACGTCCATGTACCTTCTCAGTGCAGCTGGCAATTTTGATTGCCGCGTCGCCCTCGACAAGGAGGGGCCCGTCCACGACGTTGCATGGAGTCCCAACAGCAAAGAGTTTGGAGTGGTGTACGGCTGTGGGCTGATCTCCCTGTTCATCCACGTTATTCACTCAAGTCTTTTCTCGGCAGACATGCCCGCCAAAACGATGCTCTTTGACCAGCGCGTCCGCACGCTCCATGACTTTGGTTCAGCACCACACAATACCATCTCGTTCAACCCCCAGAGTCGCCTTCTCTTCCTTGCTGGATTCGGTAACCTTGCTGGGAAGATCGATATATTTGACCGACGTACGCTCAATAAGATATGCACCATCGACGCCCCGAACACGTCCTACTGTTCCTGGTCTCCCGACGGACGTTTCCTGTTAACTGCGACGCTGTCTCCTCGTCTACGTGTCGACAACGGGATTAAGGTCTGGCACGCGAGTGGTCCACTCGTTCACGTACAAGCTGTCGAGGAGCTTTACCAAGCCAGCTGGCGCCCTACTCCAGTTGACCAAGCGCCACCCTTTGGACAGACCATCCCGCTGGCACCCCAGCCTTCTCCGAGCGTCCTCGCTGCCGCACTCACCTCCAGGTTTGTGGCCGCCAAGCCTGCGGGTGCCTATCGCCCCCCTGGCGCACGTGGACTCGCCACCCCAGCGATTTTTAAGCGCGAAGACGAGGGTGGGGCACCCCGGGTGCCCACAGGAAGTGGCACGGTGAGTGCGAGTGCGACTCCGCCTCGGGGTTACAATAGGAGTCCGAACGTACCTGGAAGTATGCCGACCAACGGTGTCTCTCAGAATGGGCATGGGCAGGCGGGACGAAGACACGTGCCTGGTGCTGCGTCTCAGACACCTCCACCTATGAGTGATCAAGGCCAAGGACAGGGAGGACAAGGAGGACAGGGGCAGGATAAGAAACGGAAAAAGAAGGAAAAGAAGAAGGGTGAGAAGGGCGAGGGGTCGGGTACGGTGACGCCGATTGGGGCCACGTCTGTAAGGCCGTCGTTGGATATTCAGACGAACGGACTTAACGGGACGACGAACGGTGTCAAGGGCGGGACGGCGGCAGAACCTGCGATGACATCTGTGCCGCCTACACCCGGCGCGGAGCAGTTGGATCCTATCGCGAAGAAGGCGCGGAATTTGAACAAGAAGGTGAGCGTCGTTTACTTCGCATCCCTCTTTCTCAGTGTCACCTGACGTGACTGACACGATGCCATGTCTCGCTCCCGCTACAGCTAAAAGCGATTGAGGAGCTCAAGGAGAAGGCGAAACGGGGTGAACGTCTCGAAGCGACGCAGCTGAAGAAGATGGAGGGCGAAGTGGACATTCGAAAGGAGCTTGCCAGTCTGGGATGATCCCTGTCGCGCGATTTGTCGTGTATTGCTTACGACAGTGGATCCCCCTTCCCCACTTAGTACTCCTTTCATTCCATCTTATCTCATGGTTGTCTATGCGTATGTGGCGCCACTGTTCTCATAAATCTATGGGTTGTTGGAAATCATGCATCGTTTTCTTGGTGGTAATAGACTGATACATGGCCAAGGGTGTGCTTCCAGAATGTCGGACGGTCACTACATAGAAACAGAGCATGTCGCATGCGCTACAGAATATGTACACAGCAAATAGACGAGCCAACGACAATGGGCCACATACCACCTCCCATCCTCCCTCCCTTTTCTCCTTACTAAGTTAGCCGGGATTTAGGCCGGGGTGAATTTGGGATGAATTTGATACTCGGTCCGAACTGCCGCCTTCATCGGCAGAAACCTTGCTCGGGAAGCAAATGGATCAGCGACTCGGACAGTGTGCACGCGACAGAACTACAACAGCTGGCGTCTCAATAGTACAGGTGCAAGGGTGAACGGCGGCCAGGGAGCCAGTGGGCGAGACGGCGCGACTCAGCGAAGGCGATGGGTGGGTGCAGTGGGGATGGTAATGTGCGCGAGGGAGGGCAACTACTACAAGTCCCACACACACCTAGACTTATGGAAGTCAATGGTAGGAAAGGTCTTTCGAGTCGAGAAATAAATGTAGAGATCCGAGTAGAACAACGTACAATCAACGATATCGATATCGACTAGACCAAGTCGTCCCACGAGAGACAATTCGAGGAAATGACGAGAGCGATGACAACAAGATCCAACGCCCGGTGCACCCACTGCCCACCAAAGCAACGATGAAAGGAAAGAGACGCGGCAAAAAGTGAATACAAGGTATGAGTATCGTGTGCCGACAGCAAATCGTTACAGTACGTCCAGCGTGCGTACGCTGCCTACTAGCTTGTTTAATATCACAGGCGTGAACTCCTCTACCTGGACATAGATCGAACTCGCCGCAGCAACTCTCCTGTACGCTGCCACATTGCCGAGGTTTGGTGTGAGCAACAGAGCACCAAATGGTTGTCTCAGTCGAGCGACGAGTTGGAGCGCTTGCATGTGCTTGTCCGTTGGCGATAACGATGAAGGGGGCCGGAGAGATACCGCGTCTCGAGGAAATGTGGTGGGCCATTCACCAAATGGTCGCCCAAGGCGGGCAACGAGCCGTGCTGCTCGTGTTTGTGGGGCTGCCAATGCGATACCGGAAGGGCCAGGGAACAATGGCAACTCGCCTATCAAGGAGGATCGATCGTCTGTGTTCTCTTCGGGTATCATCTCTGCTACACTGGCACTTCCGACGGGCTGTCGGCCGAGGAGAAAGTCAATCCAAGGTTGAACGAGGTACAGAGAACCAAATTGAGAGAGATCCTCCTCACTCCTGATCTCCACGACCCCAAGCGATGATGTCTGCGCACGAAAGACATGTCCCGACTTGCTCCGAAAAGTTGATAAAGGCCCGAGTTTGAAAATAATGCAAGGAAGCTTCATCCGTTGTCCCACAAACAATGGGATGTTCATGCTGGCAGTGAGCTGCTCAGCTTTTTCGGTGTCGTTTGTCGTCGCGTTCGCTTCAGTTGAATGTAGGCGCTTGGGCTCGCTTCACGACTCGCGGGAGC
>JBBPKY010000859.1:0-12808 GCA_038089495.1 Xerocomellus dryophilus
TTGCCAGGTATGCATTATGCAATAAAACATTTATTGCATAATTTAGCAGGGACCAACCTGGTTCCCAGGAGTTCATATGCATTATGACATTTTATGCACTACCATGCTATGCACTACGAGATAGTCATGTACCAAATGTCATCAGTGTACTGTAGCATCTCAGAATGAGACCGATGGACTTGCGGAGGCCGCTATGGACGTGCCGCAACGGTTGCATGCGAGGACCATACACTAGGGATCATTGCTGCTACGAATGCGCCATTTCGAGCATGTCTTCCTGATTCGGATATGCCGAGACCATGGACATTTCCATCCGAGATAAGGCAGAGCTGCTTGCTATCGCTCGCCTAGGCGAGGGATCGGTAGTGTTTCGAATTGACTTGGATTGGGACGTTGACGAGAAGGCGGCCATTCTGACTGTCGTAGATGAATAGAATTGTGCCACGCGGCAGCAGCGAGGCACCCGCTTGGTGAAAACTTGGCAGCAGTCACCAAGTTCCAATGGGAGGAAAGACCAGACACAGGCAGCTGTGTGGTCATCCGCTCCGGCCGCGATTTTTGTTCCATGCAGTGAGATACCAACTGGTCACTGCACACACTGTCCAAGGTGAGCACAATTTTCGCCACTGACGACTCGCAGGTCGCCATCACGATAGTAAGAGGGATGGGCATGCAGGAGAAAACAAGCACCTAGGATATGCGGCGATTGTGGGTGTGATTGATTCGATAAGGAGACACATGTATATGAGGCACCAATAGTACCGGAGACGACACATCCTTCTTTTCATCGCTCTGATACCTAGCCAGGGAGGTTTACTTCGATTGGTACTACTCGGCTATCAATTTGATTATATAATCTCCCCTGGCCGCCGAAAACTTGTGTCAGATTGACTGGTCATAGGAACTGCTGGCATGGACAGCTTGGAGGTGGCAGATCAAAAAAAAAGGGCCAGACCATACACAAATGGCAAAATTGTACTGGTTGCTAGTCCTGCCATTTCCAATGTATGTTCAAGACCAATTATTTGGCAGGGTTGTATTAGTGGACAGCAAGGAGTGCTATGTGAGTGTGGCAGAATACATCTATTGATAAGGTCTTGTCTGGATTGGTCTAACAGCCACTTCGCTTAGTTGTTGACTTCGCTTGAATGAGATCACATGACAGGCCCCGGGGGGCACCGGCGGTGACCGCCGCTAGGGCATGGGTTATGTACTACCGCCCAACTGCCACCTAGCAATGTCTGCTGCAGGAAGCTCTTCAAACAGGTCAACTGGATCACACTTATCAGACAGGTCATTGCAATCAATCAGGGGAATCGTTGAATCCAGCAATATAGGTAACAAGGGGAAGGGGAAAGTAAAAAAGAATTTTACAGTTCACACATCATGGACTGCCAGGGAAACCAAGGAATTTATCCGACTTCTTCTGTTATACCACTCAGAGGGGGGCGATAACGGTTTCAAGGAAGAAACGCTCAACAAGATTGTCGATGAAATCAACCAGAAATTCCCCTTGCAAAGGGTGCCGAAGACAAGCAAGTCCTGTCGTTCCAAATGGGCCAATGTATGTATAATATCATCACTTGCAATAGTACGCATCTGTAGGCTAATTTGTATTTATCGAAGCTCAAGAGTGAATACACGCTGATCTCAGATATCAGGGGGGCATCTGGCTTTCACTACGATGATTCCAAAGGAGCCGTTGTTAATGACAGAAGCTGAGATGCATGGGCAGCTTTTTGCAAGGTATGAGCGCACTCTCCATTCCCGTTTTTTGCTGATTTATTTTTTCCAGTCCCACACAGGTGTCACAAAGTATGAGGGTACTCCCTGGCCATATTGGAATGATGTCTCACTGCTCATGCCCTCTATTGGCAAGGGAACTCATACCTATATCCCAACACGATCCAGAGTGAACCGCAGACAAAAAAAGAGCCAGGCATCAGCATCAGGGAATGTGACGTCCTTCATTACTTCCACTCCTGCAGGACCAAGCAACACGCATAACCTTCAGGCTGACCCTGTCGACTCCATCGCCACAAATCATGTTGATGGCCCATCCAATACTGATATGGATGTGCAGATGACCCTTGAAGATCAGAATGTCACCTCAACAAGTGCCGCTGCTATAGATCCCAACTCCATCCCCCCCTCAGTACCGTCTTCCTCTCTCTCTCAGGCTCAGCCCCCTCAGTCTACTGTCTCAATGTCATCTGGGATGACAAGCGTCAGTCGGACGAAGCGGAAAATTTCCAGCATTGTTGCCAGTGGCTCCAACGTCGGGTCAGAAGGTTCACAAAAACGGTCCTGCCCGCTCTCGGTGACTGCACAGGCTAAGATTGACATGGGAGTAGCCATTCAGCGGATGTCACAATTCCTTGAGAATATCCCTCCTTCAACTTATCAACCCATCATACTCACTTCACTAGGACTCCCACCCCCAGCCCAACCCAGCTCTTCCAATGACGACTACATTGAGCAGGCGGCTGAGATTCTCATGTCATTCAACCTCAGCCCATTGGAGAACAATGATATCGCCGAATACATGAGCGAACTCAATACCAAGATGAAGGTGAAATTTTTCCTCAAGTTCGACAATCCCTCACGCGAGATCTGGATCAAGAATGTGCTTGCTGAAATTCAGGCCAGGAGAGATGGTGAAATCACAAGGAAAAGCATGGATCATGATTCACAACGTGCTGGTTGATATGTGCTGGGGGCTGGACATAATAATGGTATGGTTATTTCTTTCGTTTACTTCTGCATTGCTAACTGCAATTTACAGTATTTGTGGTGTTCTTTTCATATACAACTATGTTTGTACTCCTCTTTCTCTCAACTCACAGCAGTAGTCTATCCACATAGCTTTTGCAATGCGATCTCAGCGTTCTTCTGCCCTTCGCCGCTCCCCTGCGTCAGCTGGTCCATCCCCAAGTTCTCCAAGTATGGCTATATCACTGTCGTCCTCGTGAGTGTGTTCCAACCGGAGTGCTTGAAATTCCAGGGTAAAAAAAGTATCGGGGTTGTTACAATTCCTTTTTCTCTTCTCTTTTTCGTCGAAGTTCTTTCACGTGCGTTCCAGAACCTTCTCTCCGTTCCTGTGGAACGCCTTCCACCTAAACGCAGCTTCCTTCTTACACGCTGCGCATGGTTACCATTGTCCTGTTCCCTCTTGCCTCTTACGGACGTCTATTCCAGTTCATGCGCAGCCTCTTCTTCCTATCGTGCGACTCAGGCATTTCCTCTTATATCCGTCTTAGCATTTGTGCTACGAACACTGCTTGGTCCGTGCGCCGCGTCTCCACTATTTAAGTAGACGATACTCCATATGTACTTCTCTAACTTCGACCTGCTCAATACTACCTTGAAGCAGCCCTCTGAGTCTCTAAGTCTTCGCCTTACTTCTGAGTAGGCGCTCCTTGTATTCCCCTGCGTTCGCTACTGTGTCCCAGTAGCTCACTAGGTCTGCGGAAGTCCCAGACAACCTCTGTCCCTTCGAAGGATACCACCTCGAAGTCCTTGCCCCCTTGTTGTCGAAGGATACCCCTCGACTCTCTGCGTTCGTCGAAGTGTCCCTTCGACCCCTTGTCCTCACCCTCGCCTTTTTGAGCCTACGTTAGTCCCCACCCGGGCCTAGCGTAACAGGGGTCTAACCGCTGGATAAAATTGTGAAGAGCACATAGTGCTGCTGGTATGTGTGCTTGTACATCCATCTTGTACTCGGGAGCGAGGAGGAGTATTCTCCAATGTCGTTTGATGATCCCAAAGATTCTCTCTACAACGTTTTGAAGACTAGCATGGCAAAGATTAAACAATTCTTTCTTGTCTTGTGGGCTAGAACAGCAGGTGAGTTTTTCTTGTCTTGCCATACCGATTTACTTACCGCAGATTTGCTTGACACCACTCCTTCAGGTGATATCGTACTCCACGATAGGGAACAAGGAGTGTATCCAAACCACCAAATCCAGCATCGGCAAGATAATACCTCCCCTCAGGGATATGCAAGTCATTGCTATGTGCATCGTGCCACATCGCCGCGTCCGCTGTTGTGCCATCCCATCCAGTTAATGCATACACAAATAATAGATCAAAGTTGCAGGCGAACAAACAATTTTGCGAGATATACCCTTTCCTGTTTTGCATGTTACCATGCTCCTCGATTGGCACAAATGCACGGATGTGCGTTCTGTCAACAGCCCCAATGCAACCCGAGAAGTGTCGGAAGCGGGGATCACCGGTGATCTTTGCTGATATGGGGGTATTGGCAGATGGTAATTGGACAGTGGATGAGTAGAATGGTTCTGACAAAAAAAATTCAAGCATTTGCTTGAAGTACCTGTCATTCTCACACTCAGCCTCCTTGCATCATCCGAGCCAAAAACATGGAACACTTGCCTCATTATCGTATCTGGTGAGTGCTGAAACCATTCTCCTACATGGCGCAAGCTCAGACCTGTCACACAGGTATAAAGAAAAATTCCCAGTTGTTCCTCGACCGAAATGCCGTGGCGTGATTTCTGGAAGCCATTCTCAACGAGAACCTGGATGAGCGCATTGAAAACATCATGGCTAACGCCAAGCGACGTCTTTATCCAATTGGGATGACCGTTGAGTAATTCCAGAATCCAGCCTTCGCCAGTCAGAATCGACATGTGGTAGGGGATCCTTTCACGTTGCGATAGAAACAAGAGTTGGTAGAAGTACGTTATATTGGTTATTAGGATCGTTAGCAGTACAAACAGACGACGTCGACACTCAAGTTCACTTCGAATAACGACTTGAGCTTCGAGATCCATTGGAGGGAGTTGTGCAAGTGGAGGGAGTTTGTCGCATGGGATTATCTGTTTATCTCTTATCTCTTATCTGCTGGTTGATCAATTGCATAAGCATGGTGGCAGTGGTAGCACAGCCGAGTCCGGCGACAAGCGAAGTTTAAGTTGGAGTTGAACATAGCCGAAGTAGTTATAGTCTATGTGGACGGAGCCTAATGCTCTGAAGAACTATCTTATTATGAATATAGATCACGTGCGAAAACTCTGTATAAGGCCCCTATCACGGCGCACACCGGCCACCTTCACATAAAGCTGACTGTGGCTATACACTATTGGCTCCAAGTAGTACCAATCGACTGTAGGCTCCCGGCTGGGGATGTTTCCCAGCGTGCGTCAGAGGCCAAAGGAGGGTGAGTACGTGGGCATGACAACTGAAAGCGTGATACTGACAAGAACCCAAGAGTCGAGTCGGAGGGAGCTTGAAAGCCGACCTTCCTCCAGTGACCCAAAGGAAGTAAAACCGGTCAAAATCGACGGTCGACAGGACATATATTCAGTCACATTCCTCGATGACGGGAAGCACATCGTGAGTGGTGGCAAGGAAGGGAAGATTCGGTGTTGGTGAGTGGAAGATGGCCAAGAGGTGGGGACGCCGATGGATGCGGGGAGTCCTGTTCTCAACATCGCAGTGTCACGGGATGGAAAGTGGGTGGTGAGTGGGACGCAGAGTGGCTTGGTGGCGGTGTGGAATGCGGAGAGCCACGACAAAGTGACTGGGTGGAAAGCACACAACAATCTGGTGCGTGTGGTCACCACACACTAGTGACCATGGACACCTGGATCTCCGAGCTCCCCTGATTGACTGGGTCGGCACCTTTTTGTTTGTCAGTGGAAGTATCTTCGTCTTGCTGGCGCTGAACTGGGGACCAAATGACAGCTGGAAGAGCATCCACATCATTGTTGATCTCATCCTTGGTGAACTATTGATCGTGCTCTGCATCAGCAAATCCACACATTACTTAGACTTACTTGGTAGCACTTAGCACATTCAGACAAGCATTATCAGTACATAAGTGGCAGCAAGTGATTCAAGTATGTCAAACACTGGGTGTATATATGGGTTGAGCTTGGGAATCGAACTCGCGACTTCCAAAAACAGTAAGTACGAGACATGTCAACCACTACACCACAGACGTTTACTTAGCTTATGTTCAGCGAAGTATACGAGTACAATACAAGTGGAGGTTGAAATTTTCACCAAGTCCCCACAGTGCTCATGTTACCCAAACCACCAGCTCGCCGCCACAATCCTCACCTCCAAGAACACAACACGGGTGGCCAACTTACACCCGGCACGTCCAACCCTTGCCACCTCAGCCTGCTGCACAGTGTGTGTGCACAGCATTGCAAACACGCTCCCAACTACCCGCCACGACAACGACGACCCACCGCAATGCCTCAACAGCATCAGCAACACCACCACTGCAACGCTGGCATGGAATTGGTGACACCACATTCCTGGCACCCTGGCACGATGGTGTCACCACCACTGCCATGACTTGGACGACTTGGATGACGACCCTGCCGTGATGCCGCGATGGCATCGGAAAACCATCACCGCCACGACAGCAACGACAGCCCCGCCGCGACGCCGCGACAGCATTTGTGCCTGGTGACCTGGCCGTCCATCTTGCCCTGGGCCCACCATGCCCATTCACGCACCCCCATCTGCATGCAACTCGGACCCATCGCTCACTCAACAAAACAGAAATAAAAAGAAAAATAAGATAAGTAGTACCACCCCATTCGACCCATTCGCCGTACCCACTGCCCCTTCCAGTCCATTTGTGCCCTGTGACCCAGCCATTCACCTCCACTGCCATCACAGCGCACACACTGTGACGCATGTCACCACAACCACCACGATGATGGCGACGACCCCACCGAGACCCCGCAACGGTATCAGCAACACCACCACCGCAATACCAGCACGGAATTGGCGACACCACCTCTGGCACCCTGGCATGACCATGCCACCACCACCGTCACGACAACGTGACGCCACGATGGCATCGGCCAAGCACCACTGCTGCAACGACGACGACCCCACTGTGATGCCGCGATGGCATTGGCAACACCACCACGATGCCGGCACGGAATTGGCAATACCACCTTTGGCACCCTGGCACAACGATGCCACCACCACCGCCATGACGACGACCCAGCTGCGATGGCATCTTGGGCTGGTGACCTGGTCGTCCACCTTGTCCAGGGCCTACCGTACCTATTTGCACGCTCCCGTCTGCATGCAACCCAACAAAAAAGATAAAAAGCTAAGTAGTCCCCTTTCGACCCATTCGCCGTACCCACCGCTCCTCCCAGCCTGTTTGCGCCCTGTGACCACCCAGAATGTGTGCAAAGACAACGCCGACGATGGTGCAACATGCGCAGCAACAATGATGACGGCGATGGCATGATGGCTGGCACCACTGTCCCCGTGCCACCAGACGTGACGATGACACCACGCAACGATGGTGACGGCAATGATGGTGCCACGTCGGCGGCACCACCGTACCCGCCCCACCAGAGGTGACGACGAGGACACAACATGGCGTGCACAATGACGGTGGCGACGCGACGCGTGCAGCAACGACGACGACGGCGATAGCACGATGGCTGGCACCACTGTGCCCGTGCCACCAGACATGACGATGACACCACGCAACGACGGCGACGGCGACGATGGTGCCACGTCGGCGGCACCACCGTGCTCGCCCCACCAGAGGCGACGACGAGGACGCAACATGGCGTGCGCAGCAACAACAACAACAACGACAGGACGCTGCCTCACCGCACTGTGCGCACTCTTGCACGCTGCCCGAGGTTCATATTTCATTTCTAGTAGTGTTTCCATTCTACTTGGATTACTTGTATTGTACATGGACTATTTATATATGCGTTTTAAGTAAGATTCAAGTGGGTTTCCAGCATTGGGATCTACTTAAACTACTTATTCATCATTCTGCGCTTGAGCTGGCTAAGTACGAAATAAGTGTCGTTAAGCGGTACGTCAGCAATGTGTTAATTTCCTGATGCACCTTGCGGAATGATAGTTAGATTACAGAGGAAACAACTCGGATATCAATGACTTGGTGGGGGATAACGTAGCCGTATTCACTGTGGGAAGTAAAGTCACTTTTAATCAGTGATGCCTTCACTGATCGCTGAATATATAGTGAAATGGTCACTGATTCAATGTCCACTTTTGTTCAGTGACAGGAAATTGTCACTGTTATTCATGGTTGGCTCATGCTGACATTATTTTTTTGTGTCACTCTATGTACCTTCTAGCTACATATGCATTCATTTTATGTGCTAAACATGAAAGATTTCATGCATCTGAGTGTACTAAAAGTGTAGTCATGATTAAAGATGTAGTCATATATATCCAATCCTAATCACTAGGAAAGGCCTTGTGGCCTAATGGTTGACATTTGTGATTGTTGCCCTTTTCGGCGGAGTCCTGAATTCAATCCCTGCTGCTTGACAGATTTATATAATCTCCAAGAGTTAGCTAAATAGCTTAGTGGTGTACTTATTTTAGTTTTTCATACTGTCCTGGGCAATGAAAACCAGTGTAGATATCATTGATTTCCAGTAGCGAAAAGTGACAATCAGTGATGGATTTGTCACTGAAAAGAAGTGGAATTCACTGATTTCTACTGAAAATGGCGCTGATTATCGGTGAATTGATCATTGATTATCATGGCATTTACTTCCCCTAGTGACAGTATCCAACCGTAAGTTTGGTCCTGGCCGGAACCGTTCTGACCTCGGAAGCGCCGGTACCATTCCGGAACTGGTTCCAGAATTTTCCCGCGCCGTTCCGGGCTCGGAACCATCAGTACCATTCCAGAACTGGTTCCGACATTTTTCCCACGCTGTTCTGGACTCGGAACCACCGGAACCACCGGAACCATCATGGCATGTTTCACTTAATCTTTTGACTCTCTTCGCTTATCCTATTCTATGCTTGGCAAGCTTTATTCAGGTTCATCATTACAATATTACACATCACATAATGCGAGTATACCTTCGCCCATAGTATATATATATCTCTACTATAGTTACACGCACCTCAGTCGTCTCCGCCCATCTTAGGCAGCGGCTGAGGTGAGTTTTCTTTCTACTTAGTTTTTATACCTAGCTAATGTACTATAGCATTGGGCATTTCTGCCTCTCTGTTAGATTCTGTCAGTGTAGGCATTCGGCATTCAGCCAGTATGGTGGTGTCACATATGTGGGATGACTTGGAGAGGGAGGGCATGGTGTCGCGCCTTGGCGTTTGGCATCATAGCATTTGCCATAGTATGGTGGGCATTGAGTGTCATGCCCATGGGATGGGAGGGGGCCATGGTCGTGGTGGCTGTCACACTCGTGGAATGTTGCATCATGGGGCCAGGTTGGCATCAGAGCATTGTGTCCGTGGAATAGGATAGGAGGGGTGTATGGCTGCCTGTGGGATGGGGGTATGGTTGATATCGGGGCATCTGTCAATCCTAGAAAGATGCGTGAACTCTCAACGTCGTGGAAACAAGTTATATTAGAAGATTATGTACCTAGAAAGATGCATGAACTAGGTACAGATAAGATATCAGTTATGAATCGAAGGGTGAGACGGAGATAAGGATACTGACCTCTCAATGTCGTGGAAACGAGTTGAGAGGGAATCGTAGGTGTGGACTGACAGTATTCAACCATAAGTTGAATAGTTCCGGCCAGAACAGTTCCGACCTCGGAAGGGCCAGTACCATTCCGGAACTGGTTCCGGACTTTTTCCCACACTGTTCCGGACTCGGAACCACCAGTACCATTCTGGAACTGGTTCCGACATTTTTCCTGCACTGTTCCGGACTCGGAACCACCGGAACCACTGGAACCATCATGGCATGTTTCGCTTAATCTTTTGACTTTCTTCGCTTATCCTATTCTATGCTTGGCGAGCTTTATTCAGGTTCATCATTACAATATTACACATCACATAATGCGAGTATACCTTCGCCCATAGTATATATATCTCCACTATAGTTACACGCACCTCAGTCGTCTCCGCCCATCTTAGGCAGCGGCTGAGCATTGGGCATTTCTGCCTCTCTGTTAGATTCTGTCATGGATGAATCATTTATAGAAGAAAAAAGGTTTGGAATGCTGGGTGAATAAAGATAAAAGAGAATAAAAGAAATATGAGATGAGCGGCTGTTACGATTTTACTCCTTTATACACATCTATTCCTTTTCTCCTTCCTTCACTGCGTTGTTGCAGGCCCGGGTATGTTCTGCTTTCGCTGGACTCACTGTCTCCATCTCTTCGATGGAACAACCGTCTCTTTAATTCTCTTGTAAGAGCCTCACACCGCTTCCTCTTAATCCCACCAGGAGAGGCATACTCTTTTTTTTCTTATCCTCGGACAGCGTATCTCCTCTAGCTAGTTCTCTTGTGCTAGCTACGTTTTCCTGCTTACTCATCATCGTTCCTTGACATTCCAAAGAGTTCTTTGCTGATGCGTTGATTCCATCATTTTCCATGATGTTCTCTGCTTACGTGTCCTTTGGTATATAAACATTGCTGCCATGTAATTACTCTTTATTCTTGATCTGCGCAATACAGGTGTACTTCCTTGAATCCTTAAGCTGTTCGCTTAAGCACTCGACCTGCTCCTGTTACAATTTTACTCCTTTATACGTGTTTATTCCTCTTTTCCTTTCTTCGCCGCGTCATTGCAGGCCCTGGTATGTTTTCCCTCCATTGGACTCACTGTCTCCATCTCTTCGATGGGACTAGCGTTTCTCTCATTCTCTTATGAAAACCTCACACCGTTCTCCTCTTAGTCCCACCGGGAGAGGTATCTTCTTTTCTCACTTTACTCTTGGACAGCACTCCTCCTTTAGCTAGTTCTCTCGCACTAGCTACGTGATCCTTATTACTCATCACCTTCTATGACATTCCAGAGAGTTCCTTGCTTACGCGTAGTTTCTATCATTTTCCATGATGTTCTACACTTACGCGTCCTTTGGTATATAGTCGTTGCTGCCATGTAACTACTCCTTATTCTCGATCTATGCAATACAAGCGTACTTCCTCGAATCCTTAAGCCGCTCGCTTGAGACCTTAGTCCCAGACCCTAGAAGTGTTCCGACGACGTTGTGTCTCTTCGTGAGTACCTCTGTCGAGACACTTGACCTTATGCTCGACTTCGATTGGTACGCCTCGCGTAACAGCTCCTCGATCTCTTACCTAGAAGTCATTTGTCTTAGTGACGTTGAGTCTCTTCGTGAGTACCTCTGTTGAGACATCTGATATGCTCCACTCCTTGTTGGTAAGTCTCACATAACAGCGGCTCAATGTGTAATTCTGACAGCATCACGCCCGTGCAATGGGATGGGAGGGCCGTGGTGGTCATGGCACTGTCATAGTGGCCAGGGCCTGGGGTGTCGCACCCATGGGATGGGAAAGAGGTGCGGTGGCCATCGCAGTGACCATTGGGGCATCACATGGGGCATCGCACCGAAGGGTAGCACAGTGGCTGTTGGGAGTCGTGACCGTGGGATCAGAGATGAGTGCTATCGATGAGCATGGTGGCCATTGCAGTGATTGTTGGGGCATTGTGCCCACAAGGTCGGAGAGGGGCATGGTGGTAGTTGCAGTGACCGCTGGGGCATCGCACCCACCAGTGGAATGGAAGAAGGGGACAGTGGCCATTGGGTCATCATGCCTGTGGGAGAGTAGCTGCGTAGATTGGGACCAGGAGAGAGCTAGTAAAGCGCCGAGGTCTCGAGGAATGGGGAGATTTTATTCATGTTTTTTTAAAGCTCCGGCCAACTGAGTCTCATGATCGATTGATCAAAGATCCAATCAGTCACTCTGGCTGACTTTATTTCAAATTTGCTGAATAAGGCAAAGAGGCGGTCTGGGGTGCTGATGACGGGACAACTTGCCACAAACCACACCAATGAATCGTTGTAAAACACTAAAGGGTGACTGTGTGGGTAAGTCAACCTAGATGGTGTAGGGGATCTATAGGTGCAATATGCTCGTCCCCAAAGAGGGTTAGAGTCGGTAAGTGAAGTCCCAGGTCGAGGGATGCAAGGGAAAGGGTTATACTAATGGTCCGACACTAGTCTGGACCATGGGAAAGTAGAGCGGATGAAGTCCGGATGGTCGGGAGTGTCGGGAAGAAGTGGAGGAGTGATCAACGAGTTCCGTGGTGAACTCGGACGTGCGGAAAGTCGATAGACAGTCGGTAGAACAGTCAGGAGTAACTTGAAAGGTCGAAAGATCCATTTCAAATGCTAGGTAAAAACTCTTTATAGTCTGGGAATTGCCCAGGACTGTGTAGTTACTGTGAATAAGGTTTAGAGAACTGTAAAAATGAATCCGAAATGTTAACAATCAAGTGAAATGTCAAAACGGGTGCTTCTAGAGAAGGGACCGTTAGTCCGACCGGACTAATGCAAGTCTGGACCTCTGGACTCCAGACTACAGGTGAGTGGGCTCGGAGTGGACCGGTCTAACTCGGACATACAGTCCGGAGTTGGTTGGAATGGTTCGGAAAGGCTCGATACAAACCTAGAGCCGGAACGTGCTCTACATTGTGCCAGTGGGAGCATCACAAGGAACGGAGCATGGAGATCATACCTTCGGAAGGATTTCTGACCATGACTATCTGAATCCTCATACTTCAAAGTTCGAATTCGGGCGCGGTCACTCACAATTAGCACTGGTATTTGAGTTTTCGCACTCGAAGAACATTTCTTGAGTGGTTGAACTGGATTTAGTCTCGTGAGCACAAATGTCGATATGATACCAATTGAGCATATGATCTAATGCTCGTATCTATTGTCAAATTCCGATAGTCTTTGGAATAGGCTGGTAAGAGTATATTGTTGCGACGTCATATGGTAGAGATTTTGCAGATGTCCCAGTCATGTTTATCTTTGCCCTTGCATTGTATGCCAAGATAGATGTATTTCGTTCGT
>JBBPKY010000860.1:0-12786 GCA_038089495.1 Xerocomellus dryophilus
TGCTCCTGGTCGGGTTCTTTGGTTTACTGCACTTAGGGGAGCTCCTGCAGCCAGACACCTCCTCTTTTCGCTCGACCTCAAAGATCTCATGGAGGCATGATGTCCAGCTCGACTCAACCTCTTTTGCTGAGACCAATTGGTATCCTGTATCGGAGTACTTGTAGACTCTATGTCGGACAATTTATTGTACACTATGGGAGCCATGTGCCCTTGCTGTTCCTCCAACTCTGCAAATGCCCTGAGTAGATTTGACCCCCACAGTCTACTGTTTTTTGCCCGCTGTTTTAGATGCCTGAGTCGTACTAAGTTATGGTGGTAGTGTGAATGGTGCAGTGGGTAAGGTTTGCTTTTGACGTTTATGGTTGCTCAGGTATGACCATTGGTCAGTCATACGAAGGGAGTGGTGGATAGATAATGATGATATGAAGGTGTATAAAAGCTTGGTGTTGGTTTACATTCATATTTTGAGCAATTTGGCTTGTTTTGGTGCAGCACCATTATCAACTTGCATGCACCATGGTGTGAGAGAAAGCCTCCACTTAATTCATCTCTAGTGCTGCCCCAGTCCTCGACCTGTTTTCTCTTGACTTGCCTCCCACTGGTCCTGCCAATCCCTTGTAGACTATGAATGTCAGTATGAGAGTGTGGCAAGAGTTTTCGTGTTACTTGGATAGTGAGTGGGTTCCTGGTTATGGTAGCTATCAACTAGTTCTGTTGTTTTGGAGGTACATTACTGAAGATGTTTTTGAGGCATTCAGTGTTGTTGACATATCAGATTAGTGGTCCAATGGCGATGGATTGTGTCTGAAGGAGGGGGAGGCTGCATGTTTGGTGTTCAAGTTTGTTGCTGAGGAATTGCCATTCCCATGCATAGTTGGGACATTCCATTAGGAAGTGACAGATGATTTCTATGATTGGAGTGTTCTGTGGAGCATGATGGGCATGTTTTTGTGTCAGATTTGTGAATGCAATGCAGATGGTGGTTGAGCAATATGTAATAAGTGTATAGCCAGACTAGGAATGATGTGTGAGTTTTTGATAGTTGTGAGACAAGTTTAACAAAGGTGTCGCATGGGATGTTGAAACCTAGCCATTTCATTTTCACGTTTCTGGGAGATTTCCTTCATTTTTTGTTCCAGCGTGCTTTGGATGATGTCTTTTGTTTCTGCTTGAGCACTGAAATACTCTTGGGAAGCAATAACTGGGGGATGAATAAAGGGAGGTCGTAAGTTGGGCTACTGTTAGTTATACTGTTCACTGCTAGTCAGGCCTTTGTGTCAGCTTTCTCATTGCCAGCTATACCTGTATGTCCTGGTGCCCAGCTGACATAGATGTCCTTTCAAGTGATGTAGTGATTGTGGTAGATGCCAAGTAGTATCTTGCACAGGTTTTCTAGGATGTACTAACCTGGTTTGGAGCTCAGACACTGCCCAGAGATGATGGCCGCTTGGTTGTCTATGAATATATGTATGGGAAGGATAATTTCTGGTGTGGAGTGGATGAGCTTCATGGCAAGAGTGAGTTGCACCACCTCCACTTCAAAGACTGTGTGGTTATCTGATGATATGAGGTGGTAACACAGGATGCAAGGTGGTTGGTCAGGTTGGTAGAGGATTGCATAGTGCCTACTTTTCCTCCTATGCTAGATCCATTGGTATATATGCGAGTGGTGTTGAATGTGGCTATCTGGTCATGGTGAGTGGTGGCAGCATCTTTATCCTCGTTTATGTGTATCCTGAAGGGCAGGCATCTGGTTGGAGGATAGGCGCCATAGGCAATAGTTTCTGTGAATTCTGGGCTGATGTTGTAGGTGTGGCATAGATGGTGGAGGGTGGAAGAATGCTTCTTGACAAGTTTTTTTGCCGCTTTCTTCATCATGGGATGGATTGGATGAGAGGGAGGGTGAGTGGCTAGATGCAGGGCTGCTTGTTGGCACAGGTTCTGTATGTGCAGTTTCATCAGCCAGATATTGGCTAGGATTTCTAGCACATCTGTTGCTATGGTGCACATTGCACCAGTGATACTTAGTAGGACAATGCATTGTACCTGTGCTAACTTGGTGGCAATGCCTTTTGAACTGTGTTGAGTTTTGTTCAACTTTTCAGAGTATGTGGGTTGGAACCAAATGTCCACTGCATACAGCATTTTTGAAATTGCAATGGCTAGGTAGAGTTGACAGGTCAATGAGAGTGGCATGCCAAAGGAGGTGGAAGAAAGTCTCTTAAGCTGTAGTGTATACGCCATTCCTTGGCTACTGTATAGGATACATGTGTGGACCAGTTGAGCATGTGATCAATGAGGATCCTGAGAAGTTTGTGGTGGGCAACTGTTTTGAGGGTAATGTTTCATAGAACCATAGGGGGGCAGAGTTGGGATGGCTTTTGGACTGAGATCTAACAGGGTGAATTTTGATGTTTTGAAGTGTGAGTTGTGGTCCATCAGTAAACCACTAGTTTCCACCCAGACCCATGGACCCATACACCTATACAGATCTGTACAGATCCACAGAATTTTCCTACTCTACAGACTATTCATTGTCAATCTGTTAACTAATATCAATGCAGGTTAAACATGCATTAGTGGCCTTTGAAAAAGTGTGGTTAAGGGATAGCAAAGATGTACTAAAAAGTGTACCAAAAGTGTACCAAAAATGCGGTCAAAAAGTGTAATAAAGGTGTAGTAAAACTGTGGTTAGAAAGTGTAGCCAAAGTGTAGCAAAAATGCAGTCGGAAAGTATAGTCAAAGTGTAGTAAAATGTAGTAAAAATGCAGTCAAAAAGTGTAGCAAAACTGTAATGAAAATGTGGTAAGAAAGTGTAGCAAAATGGTAGTAAAAATGCGGTCAAAAGTATAGCAAAAGCATACTAGAATTACATGGCCAAAAAAGGGATGTTTGAGGACTTCATGTTCGACTTGTTCTTTCTCACTACCACCCCTCCCATTCCTTTACCCTCTCTGTGTGCCTTTGCTCTCTGCTCCCTTGTCTCTTTCTCTGCTCTTTGCTCTCTGCTCTCTGCCCTCTACTCTGTCCTGTGAGTTATATCACCCTTGTTTTTTCCCTCTGACTCACTACCATTCTTTTCCCTCCTTTTCCCTTTTCCCTCTCCTTTTCCTTTTGTATGTATGTATTGTATACTTGTACTGTAGTTGTATTAGATGTAATAAATTTGGTATATACCCCTATCTTGTGAGAGTGAAAGTGCAAGAAAAAATAAGTATGTTTGCAAGTCTGTATTAATTCTGTGCAGCTCTATGTGGCTTTGTACAGTTTTATAGGTGTGTACAGACCTACAGAATTTTATGATTAGTACAAATATATACTGGTCTGTACAGATATGTACAAAGGGGGTTGTTTTACAAATGTCTTGTGTCCAGTCATATCCACCACCCTTGCATTCTGTTATGCTTTTTAGGGTGGTGTGGGTTTCTTTAAATGATTTGCCTATTGCCATGAACATGGTGTCATCAACAAATGCTTGTATCCATTCTGTGCATTCTTTTCCTGTAGATAGGTTGAGTAAGTCTGCATTGTAGATAATATACAAGATCATGGAGAGGGGGTCGTCTTGGCCAATACCATTCATGATGGGAGTCCAGTGGTCAGAGCAGTAGTTGTTGAATTTGAGTTTTGTGCAGTGTTGGGCTAGGGCATTCTGTACAAAGGTGGTTATTGTGTCTGGAACTTGGCATTTTCATAAGTTATGTATGAGTCAGTCAGTAACTGCATTTGGGAATGCTCTTTCGATGTCTAGGAATAGAATTGAGACTACATTGCCTGTTCTCCATGCATTCTTGACGGAGGCTTCTAAAAGGTGTAGGGAGTTGGTGGTGGAGCAACCAGGTCTTTCCCTGAAGTGGGTTGTGGATAAGAGGTTATTGTTTTCTAGTACATATGTTAGTTGATCAGCAACTATGGAGGATATGAGTTTATAGGTGGTGTTTAGCAACATGATGGGGCAGTAGGCTTTGGGTGTCATGTAATCAGGATGACCCAGTTTGTGGAGGATGACAGTCATAAATTCCTTCCAGGGGTCGTAGAACATGTCCAAGTTGAGTATGGCTTTGAAGAGGTGCAGGAGGCATGGTAAGAGTAGGCCTTTGCATTCCTTAAAGACTATATTGTAGATCTCATCTGGGCTAGGAGCTTTGTATGGGCTGAGTTTGGCGATCACTTTTGATAGGATATCTTTGGTGACTATAGGTGATGAGCAGACAGGATCTGGATATAGGAAGTGGTTAGGTACAGAAGAAGTAGGAGGAGGAGGAGGAAAGAAAGACAAAGCCAGGAGATTCCTTTTTTCTTTATTATTTGCTGCAAGGTGGTCAGGGTCTGATGATAATGGATTCTTGAGCAAGGGGATGCAGGTGTTGTTGCTGGCACCTGCCATCATAGAGATATATTTGCTTGCTATTCATATCTCATTACCTGTGATTTTTTCGAGCCAGTCATGCCAGTGTTGCTTTGTTGTGGCTTTGAGGATGGTGGAGAATCAGTTACACTTGATTCGAAGTATATGACCAATGTCTGTAGGCTAAGTGGGTTAGTTTTTTGAGCTTGGTTTTTAGATGAGAGAGTTCTCTTGTCCACCAGCATTTGGAGTGGGAACTGGGGCATGAATGGGGGACATAGCCCTCAACAGTGTTTTGGAGTGCCTTCATTAGGTTGGCTGTGGTAGTTTGGTAATCTCATGAAGGAGGATAGGCTGGGTGGACAGGATCTTGGCAAGTTTGGTTTGCAGGGTTTCACTGAATTTTTTCCAGTCAATGTCATTGTAGTTGTGGTCTGGGATGGCATTTGGTTGGGCAATCCCTAGCTCAATTACAGATAGGATTGGTAAGTAGTCAGTAGCAGGACTGCATTGGCCTGGATCAGTATAACATTTAATGAAGTGCTCAGCTGTATGATCCAAGCAGAAGACATTGTCTACTCTAGTCCAGGTTTTCGAGTTGGATGCTTGTAGGGTCAGGAGGTTTTTGGGTAATGGCATATCCATGGAATAATCTGAAAGGAGGTCTATTAGTGTTTTTGATGTGTTGAGATGATAAATAGAGAGGAGTTGGTTGTTAGTTTCATCTTCCCAGAGTGGATGGTGCCTATTAAAGTCCCCCAGCCATATCGTGTGATCATCCTCATTCTGGAACATTAGGGGTGAGTTGGCTTCTATGAATGCTCATAGTTAGAGTTCAGTATTGTGGTGAGCAATGTCGTTGTAAATGTTGACAATGGTGCAGTTCCCAAACACACCTGAGAATTGAAATGACGACTATGTCCCAGGACAGGAATGGGATCTGGCACCAGTTGTTTGTGCTGATGGTTTTTGAGATGAGTGTGACTGATCTATAGTGGGAGGGTTTGTCAGTAAAGCAGGTAGATGGGTATATTGGACAGAAAATATGGAGGCAGAAGGTATTTCCTGTCCTATTAAAGTTTAGTTCCTGAAAAGCGTAGATATTCCAGTCTGTTGCGCCTTGGCTGTTGAGGAGGCATTGTTGGGCGATGAGGGATGTATTGAGATTCTGTTGCCATATTCGTAGTGTTGTTGTTATCAAGGTGAGGTGGATTTCATGATTCATGGATAAGGTCAGTGTTGTTGAGTAGGACATTGGATGATGATTGTGGGGTGTCAGAGGAGGAGGAATCCTGTTGTTGAGTGGGGAGCGGAGGGGAGGTGGTGGTGGTGGTGGTGGTGGTGGGCAATGAGGGGGTGCAGCAGCTTCATGTTGGCTAGGTGGAGATGGGGGTGGGGGCAGGGTCAGGCAGGCAGGGAGGAGGTGATGGTCAATGTGTTGGTTTCAATATTCATATTGTAAGGTGGATTGGGTTGCCTTTATCTGTGTGAGATCCAGTTGGGTTTGTCTGAATGTTGGGTGAGAAGGTTGCTGGACCTTTAGTGCATTGGATGGTGGAGGTGAGGAGCGATGACCTTTGGGAGGATGGATCATGAGGGTCCATTCTTTGTCTGTGGGGAAGCATGGCATGAAGTTCTCAGGGCGGTTGGCATCCACGTGTATGCATTGACATAGGAACTCAGGGCAGTTGCGGCTGAAGCTGGGGTGGTTGTGCAAGTCACAACTGACACAGTATGATTTGGTGCCATTTAAGCATTGGGCAGTGGGGTGTCGTGACTGCATTGGGCGCATGTGTTGTTATGGGCAGTACAATTCTGAGTGATGTGGCTCCAGCATTGGCATTTGATACATTAGATGGATTTGCACTTGTCCTTCCAAGGAAATAGTTTCTACACATTGATGAAGAGATTGTTCTGGGTGATGATGTTGGCCAGACTCAGGGTGTTGAAGGTAAAGATGGCATGGGCAAGGGTTTGGTTGTGTACCCCTCTTCAAACAGGCTTTATTCATCTGGCTGATACTAGAGACTTGTGGGGTAGGACATTCTCCTCCTCAATCCTGTGGAAGAAGTCAGGGTCATTGAGCTGCGAGGAGACAGAGAAGGATGGGATAATGACCAAGTACAACTGGGCTTTAACTTGACCTTGAATGCCCAGTCTCTTCATTAGTTGTTTGCCAATGTGAGGGCTTCTGAGCCAGTTGGCTTCTTTGGTGGTGGTGGTTTCAATAAGGAGGGAGCTGTTGTTGAGAGGGATAATGGCCTTGATATGAATCTTGGGGTCAGATTTGGATTGGATGGAGTTGATTGCTTCCATGATTTTGAATACAATGGCTCCATTTCTGTCTGTAATGGCATGTAGGGATTGACCTGGGAGGGGTTCTGTAAGAACTTGACGTTTACAGACTTCTGCTCAGGCGAGGATCTCTTGAAGTTTCTGGGTGGCGGGGTTTGCATTGTGGGCTGCAGCAGTGGCAGCTGCAGTGTATGTGCTTAGGGGACTGGTTGGTACCTATGGAGGGGGGATGTGGTTAGCTTCTATTTTTGCTTTAAGGTTTTCAAGAGAATGATGTGTGTTGTTAACCACTGTGGTGAGGTGTGTTAGTGCTTTTGAAGTGGATGGGTCTTGCATGGGTATGGCAGTGGTGAGAGTTTTCATGGCCTCAGCTGTTGCGTGGAGGTTGCCAATTTGGGATGGTAGGGTGATAATGACTTTGTGGGCAACTGCTTTGGCAATTTGGGCTGCTGCTGCTTCCTCTAAGAGGAAGGCCATTGCTTGGATGGGTTCAATAATTGTTTTTACTGTGGAGGAAATTTGAGTAATATGGCAAAGGGCTAATGATAGTTGAAGCATAGTGGTGAGTTCCCCTATTGCTATTAATTGGGTGTGAGAGAGATAGTTGTGATCATCTTTGGCATTCTTCACCTCAGATGATGTAAGATGAGTGTATTCATCCTTGGTGAGTTTGGCCATGCCTGATGATTGAAGGCATCTTTGAGGGGCTTGTGACTGCTGTGGGTGATCCGCTCTGGGTGTGAGAGAGGTTCTACTAGTCCTCCTGGACATTCAAGAGGTGTTGTTGAGGTGAGGGGGCCCATATAGCAAGCTTTTGAGGTTTTGATCTTGTTACCAAAAAATTTCAGGGTCCTAGTGGGGGTGTCAGGAGGGGAGCTTGGCCATGGTGATCATGACCTGGATCCTGTCATTGACCAGATAGTTGTACTCCTGAAGAAGTACAAAATGGTTGTTGATGGCTACGAAGGCCAGAGCAGGATGATTGTTGGCAGGGATGGTGGAGTCCATGAGTTTTTTAAACTTGCCATAGATGAGTGTGAGGGATGGAGTCACGAATTGGTCCTTAAGACCTTTCCAAATATCAGCAGCATCCTTGACAGCTTGCCATTTTTGACAGAGAGCGGGTGAGAGTTTCTGGACAAGAGTTCCAATGACCTTCTCATTGTGCATATTGTAAGTGTTGCTATCATGGTCCTCCTTGCAGGAGACCATGCAGAAGATGCCTTGTGACATGAGGTAGGGGCATGTTTGCACAGCCCAGTCCTTGTAGTTCATGCCCAAGAGAGTGGGAAGTGAGTTGAAAAGGTTGGAGGACAAGAAGGACATTGTTGGATTTGATGGATATGAGCAGGAGTGCTAGAGGATAGCATGTAATTATCATATCAAATGAACTGAGTACTCAACATTTTAAAGAGGAATGATGCACAGCTAGAGCCTCTTTATACTATCATAGCAACCCCATGGATTTCTATGTCTGTGCAAGTCTCTGCATGCATAAGCACAGTAGAGGTATAATGCACATATAGTGCTGATACCTTGTAGTATGTTCACTTCTTCCAAAAAGCATATAAAACATGTCTAAGGAATGTTCATAAGCATGTATAGCACATCATGAAACTACTGACCTGTATAAAAAAGAATCCATGCAAAGTCAGATCAAGGTCGATGATCTAGCTTGTACGTTATAGAGTTGACAGCCCAGCTTGTGTGGGATACCGTTGTGGGGCAATGACAGTGACCTGCATGGAAAAGAATACATGCAAAGTCAGACAGTATATCCAAATAAATGGAATTCCATGCCATCTTGTGGATGGAATCTTCCAATGTAATAGGAATAGATGACCATTAGCATCATCTATGTATCCCCCAAGTTTCATATTATTTCACCAAAGGATAGTGGAGTTACGAATATATTTCTCCCTACCATAGTTACTAGTCCTACTTACTATCTATATAGATCGGACCTGAGTTTCTATATTTAGCCCCTCTTTCACAGTCCAACTGCTTAGCTAATTTAGGTCCACATGCCCAATAGCATAAGCTACCTATACCTATTTTCCTTTCCATTTTCCGACCACACATTATGAAGAAATTAAATGTTTTCTCCAACTCAATCTCAAACATCACCCACTGCTGCATAGCAGAACTATATATTTATTTCCTTTGTAACTACTAAGCACATAGCTAAGTGTCAGAGAGAGACTGATCATGCACAGCATTGCCTTGCATAGCATGAGTCAGCATGAGTCATTATGAGTCATTTCCTGATTTGGCCAGAATAAGTCACATCTAGTCAATATGAGTCAGGATGAGTCATTTCTGAGTCACATGACTGGCATTGGTCAGCAATCTCTTGGCATTTGTAAGCAGCCACAGACTTCTGATTGGCTAGCACTGCCACTGTAATTATATATAAAAGGAGAGTGTTTCTGCCACCAAGGAGTAAGGAGGGCCCATTGGACAAAATAGGAGGCAATCTCAGAGAAGATCTCCTGAACCCCTAACATCATACCACTATAGGTACCTAAAACAGGACCTCTAGTAGGCTATATACTTCGCTCTAGCACAATTAGAATATTGTTAGGAGTAAAGACTTGAATCCATAGTTAGGACAAGTCATATAGTACATCTTTTGGGAGAAAACCCTAAATTTGGCAACAAAAGGAAACAGATCCCCAGCAATGCCTTTTGCTAATGTTATTGCAACCCTTACTTCCCTAACTGACTATCCACCTCAAGAGATAAGTGGTATTACAGTTAGAGCTCATTTGATATCCCTCCAACAAGTAGGATAGGATAGTAGCTGAGCTAGCTGAGCTACCAGCACAGCACCCAGAGTTCCCACTCAGCAGAGAGCAAGTCTTTGGAGCTCAAACCTTGACAATATGCCACATCAACATATGTCTCCCTCCTACTGTCTCAGCATATACCACACTCACCAACTTCTCCTTGAATTCAATGCATTCATCATCCTTTGCTGTATCAAGACATTCCAGATCATAAGCGGCATTCCTGGGAAGAAGACCTGTACTCACTGGTCAATTGAAGACATGAATTGGATGCTTGATCACTTGATCAATCAAAGGTCAAGGATAGGACAGGCTGGCACATTCCCTCAAAGTGTCTATTCAAAAACTGCAAGGGTTCTTGGGGGCGATAAGAGTTGGAGTGCAGTATCAAGCAAATACCAGTTGGTGAGTACTGATTTCTACTGATTGGGGACTGACTGATGACTGAATCTTGACAGCTGAAAAAAACTTTGAAGTTGATTGAATGCTACAATGAGCAGTGCTCTGGCTGCCTACCTTTCCATCTGAATCACAGTATAATTGTCAGTAGTGATGCACCCGATGTGAATGCATGGAATGAGTTTATCACAGATGGGTCAACACTTGTAAGTACTGATCGTGTTCTATCAAATTGTACCAACTCCAAGTCTATTCAGAGTAAAGAAATGGCACTGTTCAAAACAAAGCTTGGCCATTCTACGACAAAATGGTGCTGCTTATTCCTAATGCAGCTGCTGAAGGTCAAATGACCTTTTCAGTGACAGTCATCCCATCCCTCAA
This sequence comes from Xerocomellus dryophilus, assembly GCA_038089495.1. NCBI lineage: Eukaryota > Fungi > Basidiomycota > Agaricomycetes > Boletales > Boletaceae > Xerocomellus > Xerocomellus dryophilus. Next base: position 10,213 of record JBBPKY010000860.1, read on the forward strand.
CCAGAGTTACACAGCGGGATCTCTGGCATTCCCAAGCAACAATTTATCCTTTGACAGCACCCAACCCCTCACCAATATCTATATCAATGAGTTGCTGTAGGTTGGACGGGATATGTTCTCGACCACCAATACTTCTCTCCAATGCAGCGCAGTTGATACTGCCTCATACCTCCTTTGGCTTACATGTGTTCTCAATCTTCAGGTGGCCAGCGGACTTCTTCAATAGATGTGTTATCCCTGTACCCCTGCCCCCCTTGTCTCACACTAGCCTCAATCTATTGAAAGGAAAAACCAGAGTGTGTACCCCTGCCGGCTCTCTCTCTCATAAGTTGTCATCCCTCACCTCATCTGTTCTAGGGAGCAAATGGTCGTGCACCTTCCAAGCTGAATCTTCGATGGCAAGTGCTGCTGCATTGAATGGTGTAGCAGGCAGGCATATTGTCTCATGCGACCAATTGCATGTCTAACATCTCAGGTCTCCTATGATTTGATTCCTTGATGGAACATTATGACCACCATGACCACCATGACCACCCCAACCATGGCCCCAACCTCATTTGTAAAGCATTGACAATGCTCAACAAGGATACACAGCTTCTTACTGCAGAAATTTGTGGCAAATTTGCCTACATGTTCCTCAAAGACAAAAATCTCTGCCAGATCTACATCGAGTTGACAGACCCTGAGCTTCATAAGATGTTCGTGTACAATTGGTATCAAGAGAACTACAGCCAGCTGCCACCTGAGTTGTTGAGCACAAGTTTTCTTGACCAGATGTTTATATTGGTCAGTCAAGTGGGAATGTCTCTTATCCCGGTCAGTGAAGTAGTTAGCTGCTGCCTGAGCAACCAAGCACAAGTTTTTTTTCAGGTGCTCAGTCAGACAGCACTTATATCATCAAGTCAAGTTGTTCAGGTGCTGTTCAGTCAGACGAGTCCAAATTTTCTTATTCCACTTTTTATAACAATGAAGGTTTGTACAATCAGACACCGTACAATTATTAGCATGTAGTTTGTTCAATATAGCACAAAATGTAGCTTGCATGTGTAGCAAATTACATGTATTCAAGATTGTCACTACTGCCCAAATCAATGTCAAAATCAAGATCAATAAACTTGATTTCACCTAGCTCCAAGTCTTCAGAGGAGTCAGATATCGGGAATATAACCCGATAGCGCAGGAACACGAAGGGATATGATAGTCCTAGTGGAGACACTCACGTAGGACAATGGTTCTTGGTTGGAGAACAAGGTGAAGTTTGTATGAGAAAGAGCTAGTGGAATGCTAGGTCTTTTGAGTGGGATGCGAGAACAACTGGAGAGGTCGAGTCGTTATTGAGATAGGCAGTAAGGCCCATCTTATATACTGTCTAGGTATGTTTGTACCTATTGACATAAACCTTGTTATCGTATGATAAGGAGATAAGAAGGTAAGCCATCATTGGCTGATAAGCCATGATGTAAGAATGACACCATATGGCGTGATAATGACGTCATGATAAGAGATAAGAACTGACGTCATATCTATGACTAAAGATAAGGGTGAGTAATATGTATAGCATAAAGATAAGGTCAAAGACCGTTCTAGAATCTGGTATAATGAACAATAATATTGAATAGGAAATACCAGAATTCCAACACTCCTCCTCGCTGTTCATCTTACGATGGTTTAAAGGGTATTAGTCGAAGTGACTTTCTTCCATCTTCGAATTTCTGCTTGCCCAAGTTTTTGGTAAAAATATCGGCGAATTGTTGATCTGTAGGCACGTAGTAAAGTTTGATTTCTCCAAACTCGACTGATTCTCGGATGTAGTGTTCTGTCATCCGGACGTGCTTGGTTCGTCCTTCTTGAGCAGGATTTGAAGCAAGGAATATAGCACCTTGATTATCAATGCATAAAGGTAAAGGACCTAGCTTGAATTGAAACTCTTCATATAAGTTTCGAATCCAGCGAAGCTGTTTAGCTGTTTCGGTCATACCACAATATTCCGCTTCAGTTGAAGAAAGTGTAACCCTTCGTTGTCGCCTAGATAGCCAGGAGACTATGCCGTTTCCTAAGAATATGGCATATCCAGTGGTAGATCGTGAGGTTTCCACGTCACCAGCCCAATCTGTATCAGAGTAGGCACATAAGCCATTTTGGTCTCCATGTCCAGTGTAACGTATGCAGAGATCTTTTGAAGATGCTAGATAGCGAACAATATAGATCGCCTTCTGCAAGTGTTCTTCTGTCGGATTAGAAGAAAACTGAGACATTTTGATGACGGCAAAGGCTATGTCTGGTCTTGTCCCAAGCATCACGTATAACAGTGATCCAATGACCGACTGATAGCGACTTCGAAGTGTTGCATTCGACTGTTCCTTGTTAGAGTTTGGTCTCGGATTATATCCGGTAGGGAGAGGTACAGAGACGGGTCTACAATCCTCTTGACCAAATCGTTTTATGACTTTCTCCGCATAGCGGGTTTGGTCTAGAGTGATTGTGCGCTTTTGGCGATCTCTAGTAATCCTCATACCTAAGTATTCTTTTGCAGAACCAAGATCTCTTGATTCCCATCGTTTCATGAATCTTTTC
>JBBPKY010000861.1:0-12762 GCA_038089495.1 Xerocomellus dryophilus
AGACCCCTCGCAAGCGGCGAGACACCCTCCCTTCCGTCGCCTCCCATACTCTCAGCCACAGCGCGCGGGCCACCAAGCATTTCTCGACCCCTTTGACCAAACTCATCGACGCCAGCCACGTCCGCAGCGCAACTTCCATCTCTTCCATGGCCTACGAACTCCGAATGGGACTGTTTGCCGACGGGAGGAGCATGTCGGCCTTTGAGAACATCCTTTCGTTGCTCGATCAAGCTAGCCCGGAATCGATACCACCGCACAGCGACGCGGTGCAACCCGTGGAGGCCGGCTGATTCCCAGTGACCTTTGTACACGTCTCCTCTCTTTCTCCAAATGTGTATGTATGTCGTGCTCATCTGTCAAAGTAATCGACCTACCCGAATCCATTCTACTGTCACTAAGAACGGCGGAGTTGAACCGAACGAACTGCTCCAGTGGGCCAGAGTTTCCGCTCTGATCAAGAAGCGCTATCGATGGTCTGCAACCACACCCCACCTCGTGCCCCAAAGTTCGGCCACACTTCGGCTCTACAATCCGAATAGCACTGGCACGACTGATCCAGCGGGCGCGATAGCGTGCGGCACCCTGCCTCGTGCCCCGAAGTTCAAGTTGCGCCGGCCACAATCGGTCTACCTATTTCCACACCAGCCACGTGGCAGGGATTTCTAGATTCGACAATCCTCTTGATAGCATCAGACGGGCTGGCACTACTGATCCAAGGTCTTTGCTCTTGCACGCCGTCGATATCCACACCCCCTTTCGACTCTGACTCGGCCCAAAATAGGATCATGAGCGCTGAACGCCCCGCGTATCTCCCTACCCGCAGATCCGATCACTCGTCCTAACCCGTTCTAGGAAAGCCGACCGTCGTGCGTTGGAAAAATAGCATTTCCATACGTGTCGCACCGTTACTTATCGGATTGCGTTGGGAGCCGGTCTCTCAAAAGTCAGCCGATGTGGCATGTTCACATTCCTGTCATGGCTGCCTCCCAAGTCGCCGTCGGTTCAACCGGATCATCATCAAGACTTCTTTCTTACGCAAAGATGCGGGGCCGCCAAGACGTTCGAGAAGTTGATGCCAGATCGAGGGTTTAAACGTTCGTGTACAGTCGAGCCAGTGCGTCGTTATCGTGGAACCCCGACACCTTGGTACTCGACGGTTCTCTGCAAGCCCATGTTCATATCAGGAGCGCATCGTGACCATCGTATTCCTGCCCGCCAGAAAAAGCGAGTTTCTTGTCGGTTTCGAAATGACACGGCCGCCGAACCCCTGGATCTCTGTCTTTTGCAAACGAAGCCGAGTCGATTCTGGTTGGGACCCTCGCTTGCTATTGCCATGACACCAAATGCATGCTTGACGTGCGCAGGGAGGTGAATTTGACGTGGGTCTCGCAACCTGTATCGCTGTCTTTGCGAAAACGAGGCGCGATCGTCCCGGGCCACATGCCAACAGACTTTGACTCGTCCGATTTCAAAACGGTCCCAGCACAACCAGCACCCAAGGCCTGCTATTCCCCAGGATCCGGATTGCGTCTCCTTTTGAATTACGTGATGGGTACCTTTGAACGCCGCTGTGGGGTGGCCAAATTAGTACTAGTGGCAGGGGTGACTCGTAGCATCAGTTTCACTTTTGGTCGTGTTCGTTAGTGGCGAGGACGTCTTGTCAGATGGGACTAACGCGTTCTAGTGGGAGCAGGGCTGGTGCTAGTATATAGCATGTGTAGATTCACTGGTGATAGGAGGTTAGTCATGAAGTCGGGTCCTTCCGAAAGAATTCAGCGAGGCGAGTCGACTCCATTCCAGGGCATCGACCAATCCCCTCTTCCATTCGATCCGATACCATCATGTTCTCCGCACTTTTGTGAGTATACTCCCGTGGACCGCTGTCTGATTCTCAAGCTTTTATTAGCAACAAGTCCACCGTCGATGCAAAGGCACCCAACTTCCATCCTGTCTCAGGCTTCGAGCCCAAGACCTCGGCCTCTGACTTGTTTGGCGATCTTCAGTCAAGCGACCTGGAGTGGACGTGTTCCGGTGGTTTCGTCACAGAAACACAAACGTTCTACCATTTCCTCGAAGATGGAACGATGCTCATGTGTCAAGTCATTCACTCGTCCATCGGGTCAGTCTTGCCATCCATTGTAACCTCTTACGGTGTGACCGACGCCAAGGACTAGCATGTGGTACCCAACGATCCAGTTCACATGCAAGATATACAACCCCAACACCGGGGAGACGGTCTGGCGCTCCATCAACGTGACCAATTTCGTCACCCCTCCCCCAGCTCTAGATAAGCGCTCGTGCAAGGCAGACCAGTTTTCCATCACGTTCAACCCCTCCGCCGACCCGTCCTACCCAGAGACGTACGTCATCCGCGCCAACTTGTCAGCCGACCTCCAAGTATCCCTCGACGTCTCCCGTCCTGCCTCGGTACCCGGTTTCAAAGTCGGCCAGGGACCGAAAGGCGGGTTCTCCTACTTTGGTCAGGATCCTAGCAAGCCCGAGGGATACGTCGTCCATCGCTTTTGGCCCCACACCGTCGCGCACGGCCACGTCATCCACAAAGGCAAAGCCAGCATCGTCGACGGCATCGGCATGTTCGTCCACGCCATCCAAGGCATGCGCCCCAACCTCGTCGCTTCCCGGTGGAACTTTGGCAACTTCCAGAGCAGCGCCCACGGGGGCGTCTCGGCCGTTCAAATGGAGTTTTCCACGCTCGACACGCACGGCCGGTATGGTGCTGGCTCGGGCGGGGTCACCGTCAACGTGGGCTCGCTCGTGCTCGGCGGCAAGTTGGCGGTCGTGACCGCGGAGACAAGGTGGCCCGACGAGGTGCCCGAGGAGTCGGCGCCCGTCATCTCGCGCGTGACCCACGTGGAGCCCGTGCAGGATCCCGATACGGGGTACAGGAAGCCTTGCGCGCTCGACTTTCGATGGGCAGGGCCGTCGATACTGAGCGTTCCTCAAGGCACCATCTCTGCTTCGCTCTACGCTGACGTGGGCGACCTCGCCCATCCAAAAGGTTTGATAGAGAAGGTCGACGTGCTGGCGGAGATACCTTATGTGGTCAAGACGGTGGTCAACTACGTCGCAGGGACCAAACCATATATCTACCAGGTCAGTTCCATGGATCCAGTCGTGCGGTGTCTAACTGACGCGGCGTTCAGTGGCAAAATAAAGCGACGCTGATCGTGCGTGGTCAAGACAATATCATTCCCGGATTGTCGGACGGTTTGGAAATTGAGGGCCTTTTGTTCACCGAAGCAACTTTCATCTCCTAATCAAAAGGAACATTTTCTAGATAATATTTGGATCGTAACTCATCTGCTCGTACATATAGCTGCTACAATGTATGGAGTTCTAGGCTGGAGGAATATATAATGGTGTCGCGAGGGTTGCCAAATGCCAGACGGAGATCCTCATATGCATTCGCGGATCGTTTGCGCTCGTTCGTCGGAACGACTGATAAAGCAGCATGGGAACTCGACGGGCCGGCTGAAAAAGTGCAACGTCAGTTTCGATCGTAACAAAGACGATCGTGATCACGCACATCGAGAGGCCAGTCGTAAACTGTTTCTTCACGTCGATCTCCTTGCCGTTCGCATCTTTCGCCTTTGTGATGCGAAAGGTGGCAAGGACGGACACGACGGCCGTCCACATGAGCGCTTCGGATGCGAACCTCCCCGGGCCTGAGGAGAACGTGAATGAGCACGAACGACGAGGCGAGATAGGACGGTAGGCTCACAGATGCGGCGACCGAGCCCAAAGATGGGGTTGGCAGACATGGGCGGGCCGTCCTTGAGCGCTCCCTTTTCCGATAAGAACCTCTCGGGCTTGAACTCCTCGACGTCGCTAAAGTTGTTCTCGTCTCGGCTCATCGCCCTGTTCACGGCGATGTATCGTCGACGATGAAAAGGGGAAAAAACGGGCACGATATTCTTACCAGACGTTGATCAGGACGTATGCACCTACGGACGACGAATGAGCAACGTGGAGCCGGATCGCGCGCGCACGCACGCACCTTTGGGGATGTGATACCCCTCGTACACGTCCTCACCAGAAGTCGCGTGCGGTATACCTGAAAGATTGAATTGGTCGGCCGCCACTCTATTACGAACGCCCCGAAACGTGCCTAGTGGGACCACCGGATTCCATCTGACGAGTTCGTGCAGGATAGCGTCCACGTATGGGAGCGACGCTCTGTCGTCAAAGTTGGGTAGCCTACCGCTCTCGACGACGGAATCGATTTCCGCCTGGGCTTTAGCCTGTACATCTGGGTACAAAAGCATCGCGAGAATGAACGCATGGAGGGTAGACGAGCTCTACGACCCAGATGAATACAGGCAACGGGACGACGACGTCATGTACGTACCGTCTCAAATCCGGCTGACGTGCGGTCGTATCAGAGTGTGCATCGGAATCCGGTTTCGAGGAGATTGGGCTGACCGACGAATACCGACGCAGCCGTGGATTTGATCGCGTACTCTTGTTTGTCGTAATCATCATTTTGGTCCAGCTGGGCCAAACAGTCGGCCACCATAGACGGCGGTGCGTTGCCGGTCATCTGTTGGAGTGATCGGTTATGCGCGTCGCATACACCAGATGGCCAGACTTGGGCATGTCGTACCATTTGATCTTTGACCCAGTTAAACGGGACATCGAGAACTTGAGCTGCCAGCTCCCTCCCGTAAGCAGCATCCCGCCATAACTCGGCTCCTGGAAACCACCCCGGGAGCTTCTCGACTGGGCACAAAGGTGAAACGCAAACGATAAAAGCCGAATCGATATGACTTACGGAAGGGAAATGCAGAAAGGATGGCACCTCGTTCGGGCGAAAGTGCCTTGGCAAGAAGGTTGACGAGCGACATCACAGTTCTCACCATAGGGTCGTCCCTAGCTGCCGTCTCGTAACCGTACGCAAGGGCCATCACGTTCGAGGCCACGTAACTAGAACATCGCTATCAGGACAAGAAATGAGGGGGGATAAAAAGGTCTCTGACCTCTTGATGTGCACCTCGAATTCTGCTGGGGCATCCAGCAAGTTTGCAAGAAGTGTTCGCACCCTCTTCAAGTATACCCCCCGGTTACGTGTTTCAGATTCCGCACGGAAAGCGTGCTGGAAAAGTTTCCTGTGGAGTCTCCACTCGTCACCATAGGGTAACATGACCGTGCTAAAGTCCATGCCGAACCTTGTATTTACCCAGTCAGCCTGACATTGACAAGGAAGAAAAAAAAGGAGGATACATTGAATGTGCAACGATCACCGGACGATCGGAGTACAATGCCGAGCGTCGATCGAGCAGTGCTCGTGCCATCTTTTCAGAGTTCAAGACGATGAAGGTCTGGCCGAGGAGGCGCACGTGCAGCAGATCGCCTGCAACAATTGAGCATGGCAGGATACTTCTCAGGGATTCAACTCGCCGTATTTCTTCTTCCATGCGGTGTATGTCAACCAGGGCTCGGCGGTGTTCACCTGGTGGAGGTTTCCGACTAGCGGTAGAGGTTTCGGACCTGGGGGAAATGGCAGGTCACGGGAGTTTGCCCCTCTGTTAGAGACAAACATCCACAGGAGAACTGCAGACGATACAATCCCAACGGAGAGGGCAAGGGGTTGATGGACTATATGGTCCACATCGACAGCCGAGAGCGGGACGAGGGAAGCAAGCGTGAACGAAGGAGCGGCCATCCTGAACGTTCCTTTGACTTGTTGAGTGGGTGGGAGGGGTCATTCTCGTTGTCCCAGCACTGTTTTTATCTGTGAAACGGCGGACTACTAATCTGCAAGACGAGCGTGAGTGAAATGGGATATCCGGTCGGTAGACGTTTGGTTGCTTACGGACCTTTGTGATGAAGGCATGCGACTGGCTGACATGGACATCCCTGCACAGCAGACGAATAACACCGCTTGACGACTATGTGATAATTTTGAAGCCCTCTCATTGGCTGGTGAGCCCTATGCGACCTAAAAAAGTGCATGCAGGTCATGTCAGCCGCGTACCTTGCACAAAATGTGCGTTTTCTGGTGCTTTCAATGGGCTACGCAAACATACCAATAGGACAAAGCAGGGGAAGAACACGATCGAGACCTCTGCATCGATGACCTTTATGGTTCCCTATGACAGCGGCTGGAGTAAATGGATGCGGTTTGGCACCTGTGACGTTCCCGATCCAGCAAAACGGAAAACAAATTAGGAATGAAAATCAATGTGGGACACGACCAAAGCACGTAAAACGCCGCTAGGCCGCTGATTGGCAGAAAAGAGTCGTCCGAGTCTTGTTATCGTTTACCCCTGTGGTTAGAGCATCAGGTAATTTTCCCTTATCCAAACTGCACGACCGATTAGTAGTATGCGGGCGCGTGGTGTCAATCTGTTTAGTGCGGTAGCGCGCGATTCGATAATATGGCTACATTGCAGGGGAAAGGGCCGTCCTCAGCGGTGGGCTACGCCGAGAAAACACCCGCTGGGGTTTAACCGCAAGTGCAACGGATACGTGTTCAACGCGCCGACTGTTTCTGAGGGTGAAAACTCCGAGTTGGTCGCCGCCAACAAACTTGCCTCGATTTCCGATGCTTTTCCATAATGGACAGATAATACCTGCGGGCATCGCTGCAGAATCTACCCCATATTCCACAGGTACGTGCCTTGTGGTCTCGTAAGCAGATCTGAGACGACTTAATGATACATACATAGTAACATTGCCACTGTCTGCCCAGGAGTACTTGCACTTGCAGCCATCAAGTTCGCAGTAACACAGCCACCTCCGTAGCCTGACTGAATCAGTCTTTAGACGGTACCGCTGTACCGCCACCATCACTTTTGACACATTAAGCGCTGCATGCGTTCGACCTCATTCCACGACGCCCTCAGGCTGTGAGATGCACCATGTTGCGTACTCCAGTACGAGCATCTTTCGCCTGTCGAGCACTATCCTCCAAAATCGCACCGCATGTCTCGCAAACGAGAAGACATGCCACAGATATCGCCAGGCACATTTACCACCACTCGCCTTCAATACAGAAAAAAGACACAGCACTCTTGACACAACCTAGTCTTTACCGAAGGCGGGAAACGTCCAACGCATCACTTCATGTCGCTTGGTTTCATTCGACGCCAGCGCGGCAGACCCCCGGAGCGCTCCTAGTCACGCTTCTCGGTGCTTTCAAGGTGACTTCATATGATAAGACAATATCTGCCGTCCAACTGATCTTAAACAGGCGTCCACAACGGTAGAAGTTGCACGCACCGCAGGGCGAATAGCCCTCACCTTTGTTCCTTTAATCATATTCAAGAATCGTTGGACAAGAAAGTTCATCAAACACAATGATCACCTTCACCCAGACACGCGTGTCTCTGAGGAGAAGAAAGCCATGCTACTTAAACGTATCCGTTCACGCACACTGTTTACCCATGTGCTCCTATTTATCCCCGCTGCGTTGTTGTGGCTCGGCATTTTGGCAAGTGTCGAACAGACACCCCTTACAGGACGGTACGTGCAACCCTACAGGATTGCTCGTCAATATCCGTCACTAATTACCTGTGTAGATGGCGACTGATCGTTCTTTCACCTGAAGAAGAGGACGAGATCGCTGCTCAGCTTGCTGGTCCCAGGTGGTACCAAGCAGTCACGGACATCCTGTCCAATGAGGGACCTCCAACACTAATCTCTAGTCATGATTGGCGTTACCAGTGGGTTCAGGACACCCTGCACCGGCTCGAGAGCGCCATCCCTATTTTGCAACGTGAGCACGAGCTGAATGCACAGTGGTTAGACGTCGGACCAGACGAACCACCTTTGCCGCCACCCGCCGAATACCCTCTGAAACCTCGCCCACGTGGGACGGACTGGATGAGGAGGTTCTCTGATACGCTGTGTGGTCGCAAGTCGACGTCTTCTGCGCATGTCATATCCGGTCCTCCGTACTCGTTGCTTATCGTAGACAGGCCTGACGCGGCAAACGCGTTCTCTTATGGATTTGGACCCGATGGTGCTTGTGGTATTGTCGTCTATTCTGGGTTCCTTGATGACATCCTTTCAAAGGCGCCGGTACATAGCAGTTCCCGCCCCTCCTTGGCGACACCACACCTTCAGGAATCTCCTTGGCTTTCCTACATGTTTGGCGCCCTCTTCAGCGTACCGCCAACGTCTCCCACAGCTCCACTCCATCCTGTCCCGACTGAAGAGCAGACTACAGAGCTCGCCATTCTCCTTGCCCATGAGGTCGCGCACTTAGTGCTGTCTCATCACATTGAAACATTGTCCTCGGGTACTATCATTATACCGGCGATCATATCGATGGTTGCCGACTTCACCAGGACCCTTCTGTTTCCAGTGACGATGCTCTTCGGGCCCTTTTTCAATGACGCCATCGCACAGATGGGCAAAGTGGGTTCCGGACACCTCACCGAACTTGGGGAATATTGCACGAGTGTAAAGCAGGAGATTGAGGCGGACGTTGTCTCTGCGAGACTCCTCTCCCATGCTGGGTTCGATGCCCGCAAAGCGGTCGAGTTCTGGGAGACCAGGCCAGACATACCCAAATTGGCTAGGTGTTCCTCCGCCAAATGTCCCGATGCACCTCCAGACACCTGGATCCCCGCTATGCGGATTCGGGGTGCCTCACACCCTGTTCACGAAGTGCGGGTCGAAAGGCTGAAAAGCGAACTCGTGAGGTGGGAGTTAGAGAAGAGGGTCGCAGTGCGGAGGAGAGCCGAGGGGAAGTCGTCTGAACGAAGACCCAACCTTTGGGCGCTCTTTTAGGGAACTCTCATCTGGCTGGGACTTTTGATCTATCCACATTCTGTTCCACGCTTTCTAATCTTATCCTTGTAGTTCGGCCGACACTATTGTATTTTACTGCTGCTTTCGATAAGATCACCGCTGACACGCAAATCTCGAAAGTCAAACATAAGATTGTTTGCTGCGATAGCACTGGTGTGTGCATGACTTCCTTATAGGCAAACTACGGTCTTCCCGCTGCTCTATCCTGTTTTATAGCATGGCAGTTTCTACTGAATCATTAGGGCATTGTATCGAGCCACTGTCAATGACAGTACTATACTAACTCGATTTTTCAAGATTCTTGCTCCACGGTGAACGTTTAGACTCCCACATCATCATAACTGACCACCGCTAGTACTACACAAGTCAACCTTGCTCGTTTGATGAATCGTGCGGTTGACGCGCGGCATCGAGGGTCGAGCGGGTTGGACGGTGGCGGGTCATGCTGTGGGAGGATACTGGCGACTGAGTCATGCCATGAGAATCTGCCTGAAGCAATACAACCATCTCCATCATCCAGTTTGAGTGGGAACAATGTCTTATCTACGGAATTGGTTCTCGCTCGACACCGCAACGCCATCGCCTGTATCGGCCCCAACGACTATTCCAGGGTCATTCGCAGAAGAGGACGAGGACGACGGGTCGAGCACAGCAGGCGAAGACGACGTCCCACCCGCGTTCCCAGCATTGAACAGCGCCCATCGTTCAACCCCTTCGTCCTCCATTCCAAGCGCATCTCGCGATATTCCTACAATACTGAACGACGATGCGTTGATGCCCCCACCGCCTCTCCCTGACTTGGCCAGTCGACAGCCTGGCATCCCGCGGGCGAAAACCCAGATCGCATCGTCGTCCTTGCTTGCACCGATGGCCACTATGGAACGGCCAAAGAAGCCCTCGAGGAAGGTGGTGCTCGCACCCGGGTATGGTCCGTTGGACTGGGCAAGCTTGAAATCGTCTGGACGTGACCTAAGAGTGCGTCCCTCGTGTTTGACCTCGGCTCGCTCCGTACTGACAGGACCTCGTTCCTGATGGAAATCAGGGTGTGGAGACGCTGCTGCGCATCCCACCGTCCGTGCTCAAGATGCACAATAAGAAGGAAGACGCATGGACGGCTATCAACGGCAAGGTGTACAACATCACGCCGTATCTCCCATATCACCCAGGTGGTGAGAAAGAACTCATGCGAGTGGCGGGGAGGGACGGAACAAAATTATTCTGTGAGATTCACGTCCATGGTATCTTGCCGATCAAATTGACCTTGATTCTGATACGATCCAGCGCTGACGCATGCGTGGGTAAACGTGGATTTTATGCTAGATGCATCTCTCGTCGGATTTCTCGTCTCGGAATCATACGCATCATAGAGCCGGTCGTTCTCATCGTACGAGGTCATAGAGCCACCCCATACTACTTACTGACTCGCATTAGACTTTTGATAATTAGACTGTAGCTTATTAGCTTTTTCCACGCCAGGCAGACAATGACATTCTGCAACCATCTTCACACATACTCCGAGACATAATCGCATGGGCGCTCTGCGTCATGGCCTTCAAGAAGACGACAGAGGCGAGTGGATTGCGCTTTCTCAATATCACACGTCCCCTTGTGTGAGGCTACTTGGCTGGACGCATTTTTTCGGTCAAGCCACATCATAGCCGGGTTCACCACTTTGTGTCGAGCCTAGAAATGTTGTCGCTGGTCGAGTCGGGTGATAAGCAGACGACCGTCATGCATGGCAGGCAGCACGCCATTGCATCAGTTTTATGCTCTGCGCCTTTCAAAGTGCGTAGCGATGCACCCAGAATGGCGAAAGCAAGAATAATTCTAGCTCACATGTCCGCTCCGTAGCAAGTGGTTGCGCCATTTCCCCCTCGGCTGTCGCCAGCCTGACTAGATATGAGTTCGGAGGCTCCCCAGCGTATAAAACGTTGCGATCAGATGGTCATTCCAGCCCCAGTGCTCTTTCCATTCCCAACGAGATTGTATATCATGGCTCCTGTGGCGACGAACGAAAACAGCAACGGGCACGTCGACCGCGTCGCGGAACTCAAGAAACAATCCGACGGGACTCAGCTCTCCAATCCCTTCTATTCGCCCACTGCCGATTCCGCAGCTGACGACACCTACGAGTACGCTGCTTTCAAGGTGAGTGAGATCGTCCGAGTGCGGTCTGAAAATAAGGACGACGATGTACTGCAGCCACACTTTCCCGTTGTCAGTTGGGAACCACTCGAGGAGGTCGAGGTCACCGACCGAGGTCACTTTGCTGATCCAGAGAAGAAAGCCCTGTTTGGTGCCGCGAAGAAGGTTCAACATTTTACGCCGGCCATCGGAACTGAAATCACGGGAATCGATCTGAGGCAGCTTACGCCTGCCCAGAAAGACGAGCTGTACGTGGATCCCACATTGTTAGATACTGGACTAACGGCATTTCGATAGTGCTCTACTGGTTGCTGAGAGAGGCGCCGTATGTTCGTACGGTGCTCATACGTATCTCGGCTGCGCTGACCTTGCGACAGTCTTCAGAGACCAAGAATTGAACATTCACGAACAACTCGACCTTGCGAGGTATTTTGGTCCTCTCCACAAACATGCGACAACCCCAGTTCCAAAAGAACCCGGACTTGAGGAAGTTCACGGTCAGCTGCGAACTTATCGGTGTGATGTAAACCAGCACTTGACACCTGAAACAGTCGTATATAATGATGCCGCACGGCGTCCGGACTCGTCGGCCTTCTCGAAATTGGAACTCTGGCACAGCGATGTGACGTACGAGATCCAACCCCCGAGCACGACGTCTCTGAAAGTCATCACATGCCCGGAATATGGTGGTGATACAGTGTGGAGTTCAGGGTAGGCTAACGATCGATAAGATGCACGATCCATACTGACGTACGCCCACGTAAACAGGTATGCCCTTTACTCGTCCCTCAGCCCTGGACTGCAGACCTACTTGGAAGGCCTTACCGCCCTCCACAGCGGTGTAGCTCAGGCTGAAGGTTCCCGCGCCGCCGGACTCCACGTTCGTCGCGAACCCATCGAGACCGTCCACCCTGTCGTCCGCGTTCACCCCGTAACCGCCTGGAAGAGTGTATACGTCAATCCAGGCTTCACGCGTCGCATCGTCGGGGTTCCCAAAGCTGAGTCGGATGCCATCTTGAACTTCCTGTTCCAGCAGATCAGTAGCAACGTGGACTTCCAGGCGCGCTTCCACTGGGAGCCCAACTCGATCGCTTTCTGGGACAACAGAGTAAGTACTCGAGACGTATATGGCGGCTGCGATCTCACGGAAAGTAGATCGTCACGCACACCGCGACGTTCGACTTCTGGCCCCAAAGGCGTCATGCCCTGAGGGCAACTCCCCACGGGGGGCGACCCGAATCTGTCGAAGACTATGAACAACGAACTGGCAAGGTCGCCGGGGACCGTCAGATTGAGATTTGGAAACAACAAGGCATCGAACCCCCCCAAGCGAAAAAGGATGCATCGAGGGCACGTGGCTACAACGACTGAACGGAATTCACCTTTTCTATTGTACCGATACACGTTCCAAATAGTATGATCATCGATCTGAGATATCCAAGAGTAAGGAAGTGCAGTGACAACGTCCGAGGGAGAATTAACTGCCTACTGTGCCGCCTGAACCACTAATAGCCTGACCGAACTCCAGACAACGTAACGCAAGTCGCAACAAAGCTTCCCCGTCCCGAAGGACGGCCGTCTCCAATTCCTTGCTCAAGCTACCCTCCGAAATTTTAGATTTCAAGAGCTCAGCAAAGACGCGCAACGTCCGTGCATGTTCACCGAGTTTATTGGCGACGCCGTTCACGGCGGGGGGTACATGGCCGCGCAACGCACTGTCGAACATGACGGCCGCCTTGGCCAAGGAGAGGAAATTACTGCCGTCTCGTTCGACGGCGCGAAGAAGCGGATCGTCCTGCGCGCACTGCTGATTCTCCAACCACGTTGCGAATCGCGTGC
>JBBPKY010000862.1:0-12759 GCA_038089495.1 Xerocomellus dryophilus
GTTGAGAACAGAAGTGTGTGAACTTTTTTAAACTCAGATATGCTATTTGAATGTATATCCTTGTTTGTACTAACAAACAACAACAAATAATGAATGATTTGACTGATATCCTAGTCATCATTTCAAAGCTCAAAAACTCTTTCCATGACATGGCTGTTCTAAAATGGTTGTATCTCAATGGCGTGTGAACTGAATCATATGACCCATGGGGCGATTCCGTAGCCAAGGGTATGTACTATTTATAACTCCACCAAAGCCAAGCGAAATTCCCACAGTGGCTGGTGGTGCGCTTCGTGCACCGCAGTTGAGGTTAGTATGGAAAGGGTTTTTGAGGTCACTGTATGTCGAAGGCTGTGCCATCTGCCAACAGAACAAAGTTAATACCCATCCCACGGTTCCCCCTATCTCCCCTATTAAATCCATCACCTCATGACCCTTCCAACAAATTTCCTGCGACCTAATTACTGACCTTCCTTTGTCTCACAACTTCAATTCCCTATTGGTCGTGGTCGACCACGGGCTTACTAAGGGGGTAATTCTTTGCCCTACCAAGAAAACCATCACTGCCGAGGGGATAGCAATCCTCTTTTTCCACAAAGTCTACCTTCGCTTCAGACTCTTTGATAAAGTCATCTCTGATCGTGGCCCTCAGTTCGCCTCCACCTTTGCTCGGGAACTTGGGAAACTCCTGAAATACAACCTCTCCCTCTCCACTGCATACCACCCTCAATCTGATGGCGAAACGGAGCGTGTTAACCAAGAAGTAGAAACCTATCTCCGCATCTTCTGTGGTGCAAATCCCACCTCATGGTCTAATTCCATTTCTCATGCTGAGTTTGCCCACAATCACCGCATCCACTCCGTTACCAATCAATCTCCATTTCATCTCATGATGGGATATGAACCCCATGCCCTTCCCTCGGTGATCGCCAATACTTCCATTCCCGCAGTAGAAAACTGCCTAAAGTCCCTCTCTGCTGCCCGCAATGAAGCCCTCGCCGCCCACGAATTAGCTCGCCAAGTCATATCCTCCCGTTCCCGCCGTGGCTTCAAACCCTTCGCTAAAGGAGACAAAGTCTGGCTCGAAGCCAGGAATCTGAAACGCCTCATATCTAACCCAAAATTCGCTCCGAAACATGAAGGACCCTTCGTTATCACCAAGGTCCTATCTCCTATTGTATACCAACTCCGCTTACCGAAGACCTGGAAGATCCACCCGGTCTTCCATGCCTCTCTTCTAACGCCGTACAAAGAAAACTCCGTCCATGGGAAGAACTTCCCTGTGCCACCCCCTGACCTTATCGATGGCAAGGAAGAATACGAAGTTGAGAAGATTATATGCCACCGGGGATTCCCGAAATCCTACTCCTTCCTGATCCAATGGAAAGGATACTCTGCCGAAGAAGAGTCCTGGGTCCCAGAACGGAACTTGAAACATGCTAAGTCCGCTCTCACCTCGTATAAGAAGCTCCACCCCTCCATGTTTCCTCCCTCATCTTCCTCTCGCTAAAACCATCATGACGACCAATGCCTCCTCCATCTCAACTGTCTCAACTCTTACTACTTCTTTGGTTGACGATACTTCTCGCCCTTTGTCTACTGAACCCCAAGCTGGCTGGGGTCCCTCTCCCACTCCCGAACCTGATAGTTTTCCTCCAGTCTCTCTTGCTACTTGCCCTGATGCTATTCACTCCGTAACCATCCCTCTTTACGCAAACCGCCTCCGCAACGACTTCCCTGGCTCCCCCAACATTCTCCGTCTGTCCACCTATCTCCGCAACACTTCTTTCTCCGTTGCCATTGATTCCTTCCTCGATATGGGCTGCCCTCTTTTTGCCCTATGTCGTGCCTTCCTAAAGAATTCCCACCTCCGTCTTCTTGCCACCAATCTCACTGACTCTCCACTGCAAGCCATGCACTCCCGCATTATTAGGGAAGTTTACCGCGACATTGAGGGATCCCTTCTTATGACAATGTATCAGCTTGGAATGTTGGAGTTCCTAGATGACATCGATCGCTATATGCGAGAACTTGCCCAGCGCCAGTCCCCAGATTCCACTTTATCCTTCTTCACTGCCCCGTCCACCCATACGTCCTATGCCTCTGCTCCCTCTACCAGAACCCCTTCATCCATCTCCACCTCATCCTCCCCCCTCAATACTGAGGAAGAAGCAGTCTATCAACGCATCAAGTCTTGGTGGACTGGAGGTCACGAAATTGTTCCTCTTCCCCGCACCCATCTGCGCTATCATCAAGCTTGCTTCTCTTGCCATCGCCTTGACCATATCCGTCTGGATTGCCTGGTATACCAATGCCCCACCTGCTTCAGATGGCAACCTGGTCATGCTCAGCAACACTGTCCTCTTCGTCGTCATCCTCCCCCTCCTTCTCCCTCTATGTCTTCCCCCTCCTTCTCCCTCTATGTCTTCCCCATCGTCATCTTGCCGATCGTCTGGATCTTCCCGATCCATCCTGGTACCCACTTTGTCCATCCGTCGTTCATCAGGAACCTCCCGACGTTCTCCGGCCCATGTCCCTCCTCCTTGTCACTCTCATTTCCCCTACCCTCGTCCTATCCGTTGTCCCTCTGTCAGAGAGCAATCTCCAGTCTCCTATGTCTACAAAGATGACAACGCCCATGGTTGGGAAGAATTTACCAGCGAAGCACAGAGCAACATGTGCGACTCCCCTTGCGGTTCAGTCCAGGGATATTAGAAGTGGTTGTCTTTCGTCGTTGCCTCAGATCTAGTAGGGGGGTAATGTTACGATTCCTTTTTCTTTCATCCTTTTTCCATGTCGAAGTTCTATCCCTCACGTTCTAGAACTTTCTCCCCATTCCTGTGGAATGCCCTCTGCCTAAACATAGCCTCACTACCTCTATGCTACGCATGGTAACCCTTACCCTGTTTCCACTTACCTCCTACGGACATCTTCTCATTTCATGTGCCTTATCGCGCAGCCTCTTCTTATCCTATCGCACAGCCCAAACCTTGCCCTTTATATCCGTCTTAGCATTTCCACTATGAACACTGCTTGGTCTGTGCGCCGCGTCCCCACTTATTTAAGAAGACGAACTACCACATGTATCTCCTAACTTTGACCTGCTCAATCTACCTTGAAGCAGTGCCTTGGATCTCTAAGTCTCCGCCTTACTTCTGAGTAGGTGCTCCTCATTTTACCTTGTTCGTCGAACTGTCTCGTTTGACTCCTCTGCCCATCGAAGGATATCGCCTCAATGTTGTAATCCTTGTCTATCAAAGGATATCACTCTGACACCCTAAGTTTACCTTTGCCACTTTGAGCCTATGACTAGTCCCTACCCGGGCCTAGCGTAACACCATCAGCGACTTATGCCATCAGCCTGTGACAGCATAGCAGGTTGAGAGTGGTGAGCATTGGTCGATGTGGTGGGCAGCATGATACAAGCTGGTACTTCAGGGGCTTGATCCCGGCCTTATAAGGGTGCAGTGTGGGAACATTTGTAAGGTAAGACATGGGTTCAAGTTGGGACTAACGACTCGTTCTGGACTAGATTCTATCGTAGCCTGCATCCTCAGACCAGTGCGCGACCTTTGTGAGTCTCAGACTCGTGGACCAGACTGTCAGTCTCAACAGAGGTAAACACAAAGGCCTGCACAGTCAACCGACCTTTCTAGCCATTGTCCACCTCCCTCTTTCTCATGTGTCGCATACTAAATGACCAAACACCAACCGATGGAAACCCAATACCCCCGAGTTGTTACGCGAGGCGTAGCAGTCGAGGTCGAGCGCAAGGTTAAGTGTCTCGACGGAGGTACTCACGGAGAGACACAACGTCGTCGAGCACTACTAAGGTTCTAAGGGTCTAAGTCTTAAGTGGACGGCTTAAGGATTTGAGAAAGTACGCTTGTATTGCGTAGATCGAGAATAAGGAGTAATTACATGGCAGTGATGACTATATACCAGAGAACGCGTAAGCGTGGAATATCACAGAAAGTGAAAGAAGCGACACGTAAGCAAGGAACTCTCTGGAATGTCATAGAAAGTGATGAGTAAGGAGGATCACGTAACTAGTGCGAGAGAACTAGCTAGAAGGAGAGCGCTGTCCAAGAGTAAAGCGAGAAAGAGACGATACCTCTCCCGGTGGGACTAGAAGGAGAACGGTGTGAGGTCTTTACAAGAGAATAAGAGAGACGCTAATGCCATCAAAGAGATGGAGACAGTGAGTCCATCTAAGGGAGAACATGCTGGGTCCCACGGAGACGCGACAGAGGAAGGAGAAAAGAAATAAATGCGTATAGAGGAGTAAAACTGTAACATTACCCCCTTCGTACAATCAAACCCCTGGTTCGACTAGAATACCCCCAGGGAAATCCCTATTCGGAGTTGGAGGGAACGCCGAAGATGTGGGTCACCTGCTCAGGGGAAAGAATCTCCAAAGGACAGTCGTCAGCGACGTGGCCTCCTGTATCACAACGAGAGCAAATTCGGGTGGGACAAAAGCGGGCGGAATGTCCCCAGCGGGAGCAAGTATCGCATTGGACAGTAAGACAAGCCGATTGGGGATGTTCTGGAGTGGAAAGGTGACAGTGTGGGTAGATGTAGTGGGGACAGTTCTCTCTGTAGTGACCGCGACCGTGGCACCGAAAGCACTCGGTGAGGGCAGAGGCAGGTGGACGAGTGACGGGGAAGGATAAGACACGCTCAGGGGCCGAAAGAATAGGTCGGTTGTTACCAATGCAGACGACAAAGGAACGGTTGCGATTGACTGCGTCTTCATCTAACCCATACTTGGGGTTGATGGTGGTGAGGGAGGAGGTGGCGTCAGACGGAGCGGGGGAGGAGATTCTGGAGAGCAAGGTGGTGGAAGGCGACGGAGGGGCAGGGACTGGTAGTGGTGGTGGGTAGGAATTTCCGGGTAGGAGGTCAGATTGCGAGAGGTAACGGTCACGTTGTTCCATAGTCATGGAAAGGAAAATGCGTCGAAAGGTCGGGTACAGAAGAGTGGCAGGTAGCTGTTCAACAAATGAATGAAAGCCATGAATGTGAAGGATGGTAAGAATGCATTCAGACAAACTAGAAAGGCATAGGTGAAAAGGGACTCCAAAATCATCTTCGAAATTGGCGGAGGAAGAGAGTGCTTGGTAGCATTGGATGGAGGTGGAATCGTGAAAGAGGCGGACAAGTTCTTGGCAAATGAGATCCTCGTCATAGAGGGGGAGGTCCTCGATGGTGCGAAGGAGGACCGGGCTTGCGATGATGGCAGCATAGAGTGTATGGGTGGCGGAGATGGATAGCAAGGTAGGCGAGACCCTGCGCAAACGCAAGGGGGAAGACGAAGGTGAGGAAGACAATGAGGAAGAAGAGGTAGAAGAAGACAAAAATGACATCGTGGTCAAAGATAATGCTGAAGGGCATACGCTAGGGGGGTACTTCACGTAGAGACGCCGCGTCCTAGGATGAAAGGAAGTAGAAGATGGGGGTGTTCAGGTGAGGCCATGAGTTTTCTTATAGTCAGAGAGGATCTGGGGAGCGTGGCGAAGGTTTCCCTCAGGTTCCCAGGTGTTTTCCGAGGAGGGATACCCCTTCCATGCGGTCAGGTACTAGCGGCGTCCAGGGGGACCCTTGTGGGAGACAATAAAGTCAACTTCGTATTCTTCTTTGGCTTCGATAACGTCAGGTGGCGGGCGGGAGAAGGAAGGACCATGTGCTTCGGTTTGGCGATAAGGAGATAAGAGGGAGGCGTGGAATACGTCGTGGATCTTCCATGAGGAGGGAAGACGAAGTCGGTAAGTGAGGGGGGATAGTACCTGATCAATTTCGAAAGGACCATGGCGTTTGGGGGCTAATTTCCTGGACGGGTAAGGGATGCGGAGATTGGTGGCCTCCAGCCAAACTTTATCTCCGACCTTCCAAGGGGAGAATCGCTTGAAAGATCATTCCATCATGATCCGACAGGCGATCTCGTGCGCAGCTAGGGCTTCCTTTCTCATGGTGTCAAGGGAAGATAAGTGACTTTCCAAAGCAGGGATGAATGTCTTGCCCAAAGAGGGGTAGGCGCGTGGTTCGTATCCCAAGAGGAGGGAGAACGGGGAGACTTTAGTAGAACTGTGAGGTACAGAGTTATGTTGAAATTTGGCGGCGGTTAGGTGTTCGGCCCATTTATGAGGGTTATTGGTGCAGAAGATGTGGAGGTAGGTTTCTATCTCCTGATTGGCTCGTTTGGTTTGTCCATCGGACTGGGGGTGATAGGCGGTAGATAGGCGGACATCGTACTGTAGGAGGCGGGTGAGCTCCTTCACGAAGGCGGAGGCGAACTGTGGACCACAATCAGATATGAGGGTGTCGTGGAGGCCGAAGCGTTTGAATACGTGGTCAAAGAAGAGTTGAGCAATTCCCTTAGCATCGATAGTCTTTGTGCAAGGGCAGAGAATTACCCCTTTCATAAGGCCGTGGTCGACCACGACCATTAAGGAGTCAAAGCCAGCGGAGCGGGGGAGATCGGTGATGAGGTCAACGGAGAGCTGTTTGAACGGGAGGGTGGTGGTGGAACGTATGGGGGTTAGAGGGGGAGCCGTAGGATGGGTGATGATTTTGTTCTGCTGGCAAGTAGTGCATCCTGAAATATAGCTGTTGACGAAGGTAGATAAGCCCGGCCACCAGAAGTCTCACTCAAGGAGAGCTTTGGTGCGGAACTGGCCAAGGTGACCTGTTGTAGGAGACGAGTGGATAAATTGAAGGAGGGCGGAGCGTGCCGGGGGGGGTACATAGAGGCGGCCTTTGTAGAATAGGTGTCCATTGTCGAAGGACCAATCAGCCAGGGATGAGCGAGGAAAGAGGGGGGAGCCTTCGTCGAGGGCTTGGAGAGCGCAGAGTACCAGGAGGTCAGAAGAGGATGAGTTTTGGATATGGCGGGCTAAGGAGATGTCGAGGGCGTTGATGATGGCGGGTTCGGGAACAATGGAGGCGTTGGTGTTGTCGGAGGAGGTGTCAATGTTGTCACGGCAGGAAAGGGCGTCAGCAGGGGCTAACTTGGTGCCGGGTAATACTTTCCAAGTGATATCGAAGTCCTGAAGGAACAGGGACCATCGGGCTTGGCGTCGTGATAGTTTACGAGGGTCTTTGATGTAGGAAAGGTTTTTATGATCGGTGATGATGGTGACAGGGTGGGAGGTTCCCTAGACATACTGTCGCCATTCGGTGAGAGCGAGGATGACAGCTAGGAGTTCTCTGTCATAGATGTCATAGTTCCGTTCTGCAGGGGTGAAGGTGCGGGAGTAGTAGGCACAGGGGTGGAGATCGCCGTTAGAATCAGGTTGTAGGAGAATGGCACCTGCAGTGAGGAGGGAGGCGTCGGTCATGATGGAGAAGGGTTGAGATATGTCAGGGATGAAGAGTACTGGACCAGATGTGAAGGCTTTCTTGAGGGTGTCGAAAGCTCGTTGCTGGAGGTTGGTCCATAGCCAAGGTTGGTCTTTCTTAGTGAGGAGATTAAGGGGGGCGACGACATGGGAGAAGTTGGGAATGAACTTGTGATAGAAGTTCGCGAATCCCAGAAAGGAGCGAACTCCTTTCACGGAGGTTGGGGGTTTCCACTCGTGGATGGCAGACAGCTTGGTGGGGTCCATTTCGACTTTTCCTTGGCTGATGATCATGCCAAGGTACTCCATCCTGGGTGCATCGAAAGTGCATTTGGATAGTTTAAGGGAAAGTCCGTGTTCGCGTAGGCAGGTGAGAACGCGATGAGTGCGTTCATGGTGAAGGTTCAGGTCATGCTGGGTGTGAATTTCTAAATCGTCCATATAGATCTTGAGCCATCGTTCGGAGATCATGTCGGCGAAGATGTGATTCATAAACAACTGAAAGGTAGAGGGGGCGTTACAAAAGCCAAAGAACATGACTGTGGGTTCGAAGAGGCCAAAAGGGGTGATGAAGGCGGCCTTCCATTGGTCTTCCTCTCGAATGCGGATGTTATTGTATCCCCATCATACATCAAATTTGGTAAATAGGGTGGAGTCTTTCATGTCGTCGATGAGCTCGGGGATAAGTGGCAGAGGGTAAGCATTGCGAACGGTATGCGCATTTAGGTGTCGGTAGTCCTGACAGGGGCGTAGGGAACCATCTTTCTTAGGGACGAAGAAAAACGGGGCTGCTTGGGGGGACTTCGACGGAACAATTCATCCAGTTTTGAGATGTTCGTCGATGAACGCCTTACACGTTTCTTGTTCCTTGGGGTTAAGAGGATATACCTTGGCGACCTTTGGTACAAAGGATTCTTTGAGGTCAATGATATGGTCATATGAGCGATGGGGAGGAAGAACGTTGTGAGTTTGTTCGGAAAACATGTCCTCGAAATCTTTGCACCAGCTGGGGAGGAGGGTTTCCGATGCTCGGGCTTCTTGGGCGAGTTGAGTGGCAATGGTAATCTTGTTGAGGTGCTTGCAGTACGGTTCTACCGGGGGGAGGTACTCACTAAGAGACTCAGCGTCCCCTGGAGAATACCTTTGAGAATGGAGTCATCCGAGCTCCATATCGGTATCCATTCCGAGCCATCGGAGTAGATATCTTTGAGGGGATAGGTCAGTGTCTTCGAGGAAGGAGAGTTTTGGAAAGGTTAAGGTTTTCTTTTTCCAGTCAATGAGGGGGTTCTTGGCTCGTAGCCACGGCATTCCGAGGATGATTTGTTTCCTTCCGAGGCCAAGAACCATTAATTCCAAGGTGTCGGGTGATTGTGGAAGGGCGAGTCGAGTTTGGACTTTCCATGAGATGGTCCCTCGCTGGTTGGTGGTCCCGTCCACGTTGTACGCTTTGATGGGTTCGGGGAGTCTTTTCATGGGGAAGTTGGCGAGGGATAGTAGGTTAATGTCAATGAAGTTTCCGGTCGCTCCGGAGTCTACGAGGGCAGTGGTTTCGACGGTTTGACCCCCAACGAGTAGCTTGATTGGGAAACGCAGAGTTCTATCATTTGCGGAAGCTACTAGTACATGGGGGAAAGTACGAGAAGGTGACGTCGAGGCGGCTTCTCATTTCAAAAATCCGATGTGGAGACAAAGGAGACTTCCTCCTTAGGTTCTTCGAAGCACATTTGGAGGACTTGGAGTATCTCCCCTTTGTTCTTACCCTTGGTTTTCAGGGAGTTGACAAAGGCGTCTATGGCAGAAGGAGTGGTTGTGGGGGTCTGCGAGGTGGAAGACGTCGAGGGGTTTACCGTTTCGGTGGCGCAAATGGTCTGGGGGCGAGGGGGGAGTTTCTGAGGAGAGAACCTCTGCAAGGAATTACACTGGGTGGCATTGTGTCCAGTTTTGCGGCATCGGAAGCATCGTCCTTCCTTGATGCATTTAGCTCATTTAGTCGGGGTGAGTTTGGTCAACATCACAGCGTCGACGTCCATGGCATAGGGGTCTCGGGCAGGACGGGGGTTTTGAAGAGCAGCGGGGGTTTTTCCGCCTCTGTAGGCTAGGATTCTCATTTTTTGAGCATGGAAGGTTTTTGCTTGTTTAATCCATTCCGCGACGGTTGTGGGAATGGTTGCCATGGAGAGGATCATGGTGGTGATTTGCTGGTCTAATCCCAGCGAGAACTGATTGATGAGGATATCGTCGTTGGTGATCCCAGCTTTAGCTGCTAAGTTCTGGAATTCGGTGACGTAATGCTGGAAACCGTCATCTACCACACCATCGGAGCGCTTAGTGGTTTTCTGTACGAGTTGCGAAAGTTCTTGATGGGAGGTGGCTTTGAGATCGAATGGGCAGAAGGTGGAGGTAAAGTTCTCAATGAACTTGTTGAAGGTTTTCTCTCTGGCGTCAATGGAGGAATTGTTGAGGATATCGAGCCAGTTCTCGGAGAACTCAACTCCTCGTCCCTTACTCATTTTGTTCAGGGTGACGGTG
Organism: Xerocomellus dryophilus; assembly: GCA_038089495.1. Classification (NCBI taxonomy): domain Eukaryota; kingdom Fungi; phylum Basidiomycota; class Agaricomycetes; order Boletales; family Boletaceae; genus Xerocomellus; species Xerocomellus dryophilus. Next base: position 9,870 of record JBBPKY010000862.1, read on the forward strand.
ACTTGGCGTTCGTCAATGCCATACAGGGTGGGGTTAATTTTGAAGTAGGCCCTCATGGCCTTGATCCAATGCATGGCATCCTTGGGTTCTCCGGAGAAATCAGCAGGGAGGGCCGCTTTGAGCTCGGTGGACTGAGTAGACATGGGGTTCGCTGGTGTTGGGTTGACTGGGGGTGCTGTGGCTGGGTTCTGTGGGGCAGGGGTGGGACGCTGGGATACAGGGGGAACGTGGGGGTTTCTTTGTCTGCAAGGTTCTGGGGTTCGAGGGGGCAAGGGTTGTTCTTCCTCATCATCAGAGGGTTGGTAAAGCCCATAGGCTCTTCTCAGGGGTCGTTGGTGTGCTATGTTTCACTGGTGGTTGGTCCTACTCCTGAATAGGAGGGACTATAGGAGATTCTCGATCTTTTGTTACGCGAGGCGTAGCAGTCGAGGTTGAGCGCAAGGTTAAGTGTCTCGACGGAGGTACTCACGGAGAGACACAACGTCGTCGAGCACTACTAAGGTTCTAAGGGTCTAGGTCTTAAGCGGACGGCTTAAGGATTCGAGAAAGTACGCTTGTATTGCGTAGATCGAGAATAAGGAGTAATTACATGGCAGCGACGACTATATACCAGAGAACGCGTAAGCGTGGAATATCACAGAAAGTGAAAGAAGCGACACGTAAGCAAGGAACTCTTTGGAATGTCATAGAAAGTGATGAGTAAGGAGGATCACGTAACTAGTGCGAGAGAACTAGCTAGAAGGAGAGCGCTGTCCAAGAGTAAAGCGAGAAAGAGACGATACCTCTCCCGGTGGGACTAGAAGGAGAACGGTGTGAGGTCTTTACAAGAGAATAAGAGAGACGCTAATGCCATCAAAGAGATGGAGACAGTGAGTCCATCTAAGGGAGAACATGCCGGGTCCCACGGAGACGCGACGGAGGAAGGAGAAAAGGAATAAACACGTATAGAGGAGTAAAACTGTAACACGAGTCAGTCGCACAAGCACAGAAATATGTTGACCAACTCGGGGCGCTGCTCGATACGCACAATGCCATGTTTTTCTTCGTGGATTCGTGCGAGAGGCAGCAGGAGGCTCCTAAAGCAAAATGCAAATGACTCTGTGATGCGGAACGTCCTCGTAAAGGATCCTCCGACGAAGATGACAAAGCTGTCACAAACGATCCAAAAGCATGGGCCCTGCGTCCATTGTCGGACCTTGCGCAGAGCGCTCCCTGTTACGCCGGGCGTACCAACTGGAAGTAGATCGTCTCAGTGTCTCGACAGAGGTACTCATGGAGAGACACAGCATCGTCAAGACAAAGTCAAGGTCGAAGTTAGAGACTAAGGTCGAGTGCTTAAGCAGTCGGCTTAAGGATTCCAGATAGATATGCTAGATTGCGTAGATCGAGAATGAAGACTATGTTACATGGCAGCGATATTTATATACCAGAGAACGCGTAAGCACGGAACATCATGAAAAATGATGGAAGGTATGCATAAGCAAAGAACTCTCTGGAATGTCATAGAACGGAATGAGTAATCAGGAATACGTAACTAGTACAAAAGAACTACATAGTTAGAGGAGATACGCTGTCCAAGAGTGAAGAGAAAAAGAGTATACCCCACCCGGTAGGACTAAGGAGGAACGGTGTGAGGTTTTCATAAGAGAATAAGAGAAACGTTAGTACCATTGAAGAGATGGAGACAATGAGTCCAGCGGAAGGAGAACATGCCTGGGCCAGCAATGGCGCAGCGGCGGAAGGAAATAAGGAACATACATGTATAAAGGAGGAAAATCATAACACTCCCTCGCTCCCACCTCCATCGCCTCCCTTGGCTGTATTCGCTTGTGATGCAGTGGAACCCATACCGTTGTCCACACCCCAGTCACGCCGACAACTCGCTCCCCCAGTTGTTCCGAGCACACCACCAATGAAATCATTCTCTTTAGGCTCAGCGCCACATCATGTGCATGGCACGTCTGTCTCTCGCTCGCTATCCACACCAACCCTTCCTGTACGTCTGCATTCCTTTTGTTTTCCGTTCACGGTGATCGTGAAGTCTTATATTCACCACCTTTTGGCGAGCGCTACTACAGTGTATTTTATACCACCAACAGACAGATTGGTTTTGCAAGCACTGCCTATACCCAATCAACGTCCAACTAGAAGCTATTCATCACAAACAATCCAATATGGTGTATGTGGTGTCACTGCATGCATTGCCCAATATTTCCTGGTGGAATATTCGGAAAAGCAATATTTTATCCTATATTATATGCTTTGTGTTTAGACTTTGCTATCCAGTAGAATGTTATGCGTACAAAGATCGCGCCTTGATCCCGGAGAGTCGAGTCAATTGCAAGGTGACTCGTTGACACAGTTGCATGGTTTGTGAACAATCCGATTGTCCACAAGTGAAGAAACTGCTGCAGAAATCGCGTCAGCTGCGGTCCCTACATTAGCAGGTTAAAACTTACGTTTGGTGGCTTGATAGCTTGGTCATCGCTGGCCCCACGGACTATGTGCCACCACATTGATCCTGCTTTCGTCGAGCTGTGGGATAGCGATCATTCGATCAACCATGGTAATGACATGGTACTATCGTTGACCATTGGCATTGTCAACACTAGCACCACTCCCGTTCTCGTGAATTATATGTAATGGATGGCACCGAATCCTGACATCCTACGTTGGGATCTGCAGATACATTGCAAGTCCAGAAGTATCGGAGCAAGACAGGTGGTACCTTTTCCTTCTGCCGCTGGCCTCCTCTGTATTACCTTGTTACGCTAGGCCCGGGTAGGGACTAACGTAGGCTCAAAGAGGTGAAGGCAAGGGCAAGGGGTCGAAGGGACACTTCGACGAACGCAGAGAGTCAAGGGGTATCCTTCGACAACAAGAGGACGAG